>JAGDQP010002197.1:0-63297 GCA_022664845.1 Lepisma saccharinum
AAATCCACTTATTACAAACAAGAAAATTACTTCTGGGGGTCGCCGGGCAGAAGGCACCGTACAAGGGGGTCGCGGCATGAAAAAGGTTGAGATACGCTGCGTTGGATCGATCCCTGCTCATACCATGTTTGTTTTATGGTGCACAAACACTGTGTGCGCATGGGCGGATTTAGTAGAAATACCCTGGGGGGGGGGAAATACAATTTTTAATGCATAAGAAATTGCAAAGCTATCGTTTAGAATGAAACATCAGAAATGATTCAGGGGCAATACCCATTCGTGTGCTTGAGTTTTCTCGGCGTTGTCCCGTTTTCTCCAACTTTCTTCTTTCCACCAATTAATCCCATCATCATGCATCCGACCTGAGCCAAAATTGCCTAAAGGGCCTTAAAACTAAATTAAATTTTATGTATGCACGCACTGTCCTTTATTCTGGAAACGGAAGAGAAAATGGGACACGAGCTTTATCTCCAAAGAATGATTCGCGAGCTTCGCGCTGTGTAAAATATATGTGCGCAGAGCTCGAACTATAAGTAACACCGTCAATCGTGTGTTCGGCTACTGGCAGTTTGATTTTGTGGTTAACGCATGGAGAAACTAATTCAGAGGTCGCGAGTCAAATCCCGGCGGGAAAACATTTCTTTTCCTTTTTTTTTCGTTCAAAATGTATTTTTCTAAGTTCAAATTTATTATTAATAATTGCTTTCTTGCAATTTTCGTAGATTATATACAGTAAAATTTGTGAACAAAAAAAGTTACTATGGTAACGTGAAGTTCAGCTACTAAAGGCTAGGATGTATATCAACCCACCAGGGCAGGATGCACACCAAGCGAAGCGAACCGGGGGCATGGTGCGTCCGAATTGAGCTGGGCGGCGTGAGACGCGGGGGTGGGGGGTCAGTTCCCCGTTAGCGGCGTACATACGTCAACGTGCTGTTTACGCACAAGTGCTGTTAACTTTTTATTCCACATTGTTTCTATGTGGGCTCTTCTTAGACGGGAGCCAGGTCAAGTAATTCGTGAAAAAAATAACTGTTGTTTTGGAGGAGTATTGGAAATAAAGTCATAATTTATCTTCCTGATAGGAAAATTACTCAGATCTGTAAAACTATTTTATGCAGAAAGTTTTCCAGACGTTCGCTATAGAGAGGTTTTTACTTTAAAAGACAACATTATCAAGCTGTCAGTGTTTTTTTTCACATAGTACACTATTGACAGAGTTTACTTCCATAATATTCAATACTGTTCTACAGGGAATATAAAACTGTCAGTTATCGGACGTTTCACTGCAACAACAACAACAGTAACAACAACAATGATGATAATAATAATAATACTTATTCCTATAAGCGTGACTAAACTTCCATGGCGCAAAGAAACTGCATAAGCTGTTATTGTTTCTTTCATTTTTCCTGGATTTTTGTCATTTCGGATTTTAGTGGGCACTAATTTGTTTATAAGTCATTGAAAAAATAAACTTTAGCTTGCATTTTGGTTTAAACAACTTACAGGACGAAGTTGGCTATTTCCAAAGATGAACCTAGTAATTCATGGCTTCTGTAGTTAGTTGGCCAGATGGAGTAGAGGAAAAGTGCTGGAGTTTCAAATAATTAATCAAACCAACGTAGGTTCAAGACCTGTCTAAGGCACGTTTTTTACAAAGCGCTCGTGAAGAATCTAATAATAACTTCTCATTCAAAACGAAGAATCCGTCAGACTGTGGAATCAAATACCTGAGTCACTATAGAGAGGAAGACGATTTACGAACGTTGGTTGGAAAAGTACAAATCCAGTCTCAAGGGGTTACCAGGACAGTTACAAACACGTCATTGACCTGAAATATCCACTTTTCATGTTATTATTCTTAGAAAGTAACATTATAGCATTTGTTAAGCACGTTTTGTGTAGAAGCAGCTGCGGAGTATCGCTATCTTACTGGATTCTAATTTAAAAACTTGGGTTCGATTCCCCACCAGCCAGTTTCTTTTTCGCATACACTGAAGTATTCGAACAACGATTCATCTCCGTTGTGGAGACTTACGAAGCATCATTGGTTAGAATCCGAGTTTGTGTGTTGTTTTGCATAAAGATAATATACTTTTCATGTTTTTCATTGGCCTTTCTCTCTTCCTCTCTGTCTTGATGTATTGTTATCGTGTCTTCGCTGCTTCTTTCTCTTCTTCTTCTCCCTCTCTCTATTCATGTTTATTTCTTCTCTTACTTTACACACACTCTCTCTGTGCGCGTTCCATAGCTAAATCCGGACCACTTTCGATGACTCGGTGATAGGGCCTGACCCAATCATAAGTGACCCGGTCTGGATAATCTATTTAACTGGGAATTTCGACGTCGTATTTTCCGTGTTATCATGGTAACATCTCCGATCCTGGTCACCCCTGAAACAAGCACTGTTCAAACGCAATGAAGTAATTGAAATCTCTCCATCCTCCGGGTTATCAGATCTACATCGAGTCACCGCGTCAGAATGCGTTTCAATCTTAAACCTGATGACACAGTCCAAAACCTGACCAGCATCCCCTGACAGCCGGTGACCCGTTTCAGCTCTGCCGTCTTCATTCCTTCTGTGCGAATTGTTATGCACAGTAGTTCATTAGTGTTGTAATTATTAAAACCTTATATTCACAATAGGTGGAATCTAGAGTGGCATGTTTGGAACAGATACATTTTAAGATATGAGTAGAAAATGGCCCTCTTTTTTCGCTATTTCAAGAGAATTTTTTTTTATATTAATTTAGCAAACAATTCGTTTCCATCTTATAATCTAATTTATCAACATACTATTACATGTGTTTCTTTTTTTTTTTACGTTTGCAATGTGGAACATGTAAGGTCTACTATGCCCATAGGAACATGCTAATGTTGCTTTTAAACATTTTAAACATTTCATTTTGATACAGCTTGGAATTATAGTCTTGGCTCATTCTGATAGAAATTAAGCAGACAAAATTATCATCCATTCATGTTCTTTGTATACTCAATTTACATCAGTAGTCTGGAATGGAAGGTATGGCCTACGGTATCTACTGGGTTTGTTACAATCAGTGATTCGACCAGACCCCGGCGTCTGCGGGGGGGGGGTCAGCCCCAAATCCTGGAGAGTATACTCAACTTTAATATTTTTTCGCGGTCAAAATTTGATAGAAACATTGCAAAGCTACCTACATTCTCCCAATTTTGACTTTACACCCCCCAAACTGAAAATTCTGGCGGAATCTCTGATTATAATGTATTCCGAACCAGTACGTTCCAAGAGCCCCACCGAATTTGCTACCGGACCCCCCGCAAACAAAGCATGTGTGTTGCACTTTTGATATTATCCTAGATGTGTCTCAAAACTGCAGTTCCACTGGAAATGATGAGTATCTGAACATCAACTTTGGTTGCAATTTTGAAAGTGACTAAACGAATTTTCAAGCATCCTTTATATATTCTAATAGCTCTGAAAAAAATATAAAATCCAAAATTCACTTCTTTCTTGCTGTTAGATTTGTGAGCACTGCACTTTATAATGTTAGGTTCTTTTTTACTATCTTTTAATTCCATATTTTCTCTGTACTCCCTCTTCTTCTTCTTCTTCTCTTTCTTCTCTCCCCTTTTCTCTCTCTCTCTTTCATTTCTCTGCCTCTGCCTAAAGACATCCATCGGTTTCAATTTTTCATTGTGTGTGTTTAAATTTCTCCCTCCAACAACTTAGTATATTGTTTCGTCTCGCTTTTATTCTTTAATTTTATCGATACTAATACATGTCTATTTTGAAAAAAAAAAAATGTGCTCATGATGTTAGCTGGTTTTAGTATGAGCGAGACGAGGGAAGGAAGAAGAGGGAGTACAGAGAGGGAGTTTACCAGACACGATTAAGGGATAAGAAGGTGCCATTTGGGTTGCCTAGCTGCACGGCGTTCGTTGTCACAAATTTTTTTATGCGAAGTGTACCATCCCGGTACATGCCTGGCGTGGATGAGGAAAACACTGGGAAACCTAAGTCTGGTACCGAACCGAGGACCTCCAGAATTCGAAACCAACGTTCTACCAAGTAAGGTATGGCGCTCGGAAGGAAGCATACTCATTTCGATGTTTATGACATGCACGCACACACAAAATAACGTAAATAACAACATAATATCAGAGATTATAAAGCATAAATATCGTGCATCGTGCCCTATTTTTAAGAACTGATAACAAAACAGACCTTTTCTCTTGTCTTTCGTGCTTAACGTTAGTGTTCTATGGAATTCATTAAGAAAGAAATAATTAACTAGCAACCATAGGTTTTAAAGTTCATTTTTGTTTCTCCATGTTCCGTAAGGATCTTCTCTATTGGACAATTTGAATTACACTTTTCAGTACACTTCAACAAGTGGCCCACCTAAAATAAAAATGGTGTTAATTTTTCCTGTTTTGGTGTTTGAAATGCGACTTGCTTAAGTACTTTTTATTATTATTATTATTTGCTACATACTACAAGAAATCATAAATATCTTTCCAGAACCCAGGACATGTGATAATGTTTTATGTTTTAAAAAAAAAGAAAATTCCAACCCTTGCTCGCTCACTCACACACTCTCAGAATCACACACCGCCCACTCTACGTCAGTTGGGTGGCCTATCTTCTAGGCTTAGAGAAAAATCGTGTTTAATAATGTCATGTAAACATTATATTGGCCACGATAGTACACAAAGTAACGCAATTTCAGGAAAGATATGAACAAGATGTGAAGACTACTTATTTTCGCTCCATATATAAAGATACTCTCTCAAAGTGCGAAACCATGACAAAATCAGAGAGATGTCCCCTTCCCTCTAAAGATTTTGAGGTCAATTCGTTGTCGATCTGACTAAAGGGCATATCTAATGGTAATTTTACAGGAGAGTTCATTCGTGTTTGTCGATTCTTGGAAGAACACATCACAAAGGAGGTTTTTCTTCTGAAAATATATTTCCATATGAAAGAAAAACAATTCATTCAGCTATTTTATTTTCCTTTAAAGCGCTTTTTTTTAAAAAAAATCTTGTATCGTTGATTTTATGCGCATCCTTCGTTTTTGAAGGCGAGAGAATTTTGGAAAGGGATTTTGGTGCCGCCTCCGAAAACGGGATTTTCGCGTTGAAGTGAAGATTCGAAATTTCAAATTTTCAATAAAGATACGAAGCTGTCAGAGAATTCTTTGTACATCACTTCGCTGATGTTCATTGTCACAAAAGGTCGATTTTTTTTAATGAAGAAATTTGAGTACGTTTTAACAGACAGTTGTTTTCAGTTGCAGTGAATCGAACTCTTAATCCCTGGTCAACAGCTGGCTTCTGCTTCGAAACTTCTTTCTCAGAGGTATAGAGGAGTAGGATTTTCCCCCCATGAGTCTTGTTCCATGTTAGCCACGAATCTTTTATTTATAATTTGTATTGTATTGTAGTTCTAGAAAGGAAATCCTTTAGCTCAGCGTTCCGCAAACTATGGTCCGCGGACCACCTGTGGTCCTCGATTCCTACCCATGGGCAGGCGCAAGGTAGCGCGTTGAACCTATCAACCAATAATACTTGTCCGCACTTGAAAATAGTTTGCGGAACACTAGCTGGTCTTTAGAGGACGCAGGACAACTTGAATTAACTACCAAGAGGTGGCCCTTTTGCTGGGTCAAATTGAGTCCACTTCTTAAAAATAAATAAAATCCTGCTTAGGATTTTATTTCTCAAGCTGTCTCCTATTCGGAGACACGCGGAGAAGTGATTTATTTTAATGTACAGGCCATTATACTGGGAATTACAGCAAAACTAACTCTGAGTGAAATTGTGTATAAGAAAGAGATAGATTTTGAACACGAGTCTGTGACGTCACCCATCACATATGGCGCTCGAATGGGTTCTGACCCCGGCAATTCAAGTGAATGTTTCTTACAAGCGAAAGTTGACGGTAATAATGATAACAGTGACCTTTTCTCATCTGTAGCTGTGGCCAGCGATAAATTGGATTGACTTTTTTTAACTTACCAGAAAGCGATATGTGGAATCATATCTAATTTGCAACGAGAGTTGCATTTTCGGAAGGTTTCATTGTTAGTTATGCGTGAACTAGACAATCTGTACGGCTTAGGGTTTCTGAAAGTGTGGTGCGCTAAAGATCATTACGTGGGCTCCGCGTAAGATTTTTCTTGCCTCCCTACTGTCAAGAAATTGTATAAATCTTCACCTTCTTCCTCTTTTCACCTTAACCATACCTTTAACTGCGTCCGCCATTATGCAGTTCCTTCATAAACAATACCCTAACTAGTTCTTTTTTTCTCTTTATTATCGTAATGGTTGTTCGTCTCTCTCTCTCACTGTTGTTAGCACTGCCTCATTACAAATCTTCTGTCTCCAGTTCATCTGAACTCTTCTTACATCAATCTTTCGCAGAGTCCTTGTTTCAACTTCACATAACACTAGACTTTCTCACACAAAATGTTTTATCAGTCTTATTCTCGACATTTTCCCCATCGGGCCATAAAGAAAGGTTCTTCTTGTGACCGCCTCGTTTACCATTGCTATTCTTGTATTTCTTTTTCCACACTTCATATCCTAACTTTTTCCATACTTTCTAGAAATTCAAAGCTACTTTTTTGCTTCATTCCATGTTCCTGACAGCTTTCTCTCAGCAAAAAGAACTTATCATCTGCAAATACAACTTTAAAAAATAATTACAATGTTTTCTCAGTAACCATATACAGATATTTTAGTCTGTATTCTTAAATGTCTGCGTGTTTTCCTTCTGTTTTGTTTCCTCGTCGATAGATGTATCTGACCTAAATAGCTTTTTTTCCTTTTTCATAGATACAGGTAAATGAAAATTCTGTGATTGATTCAGCATTTTCTATTGGCTGAAATATGGCACTACGAACCAATTATAAGCTTCATTTTATCAGGATATTGAAGAAAAAAAACCTATTGACTTTCAGAGGCATCTATCGAAGAGGCAAAGAACTTCTTCCAAGCCGGAAATATATGCACAGATATATATATATATATAATTTCTTTTTGTTTCATTAGTGAAACCATTCATGTCGTTCTAAAATGAAACAACTCATTAGCTTTTTTTAGTTTGGGTTGGAAACACTTGTATCAAAATGAGATGAGGTAAAAAAAGACTAGCGTGACTTCGAATTTGTACATTTGGGAGGTTGGATAGGAATGCCTCGTTATAGGTGTCAGGAGGGTCGCATTGAAGGAAGGTTATGGATGTAGTTGGTTCTCTTTCTCTCCCTACTTTTTTTCACGTATTTTTAGTTTCTCTCTCTTTTTCACACACACACACACACACACACACACAGAGAGAGAGAGAGAGAGAGAGAGAGAGAGAGAGAGAGAGAGAGAGAGAAAGACTTCCAAACTAGAATTACATGACACGAGAACAAATCCACTTGGATTCAGTCCGAGAGTGACATGCGAAGTGTTCATTATACTGTTCACTCACTGATGGACCATAGTCCGGGAGGATAGCTCCCCAGGGTAAAATTCTCGAACAGCTGTCACGGGAACTCATATGAATTAAAATTTGTGTAACATAATAGTGAAGAGATCCCACAAATCACATATAGGATGTACAGACGATAACTAGCGAGAAAAAAAGGAAAAGAAATTAAATTATCATTAACCTGCTTTCTTTGGTTGAGAATTGGTATATTTTTGAACTATTTCTGCACGCAAGTGATAATGAACAACAAAAACGTTTCTCATTACATTCCCCCTCCCCCTGATACTATTCAGTATTCATCAAACACAGACAGTCACAGGATACCTTACCTTTTAATCAAAGAATCTCGGCCTCGATTCTTTCTTGAAATTTACAGTCTGGAACGACTATGTATGCATTGCGCTTCAAATTATAAACAGGGACGTACTTGGACTTTTTCGTTGGGTAAGGTTCAGGGTTGTTCGTTCGTAAAAGTTACATTTTAGATATGGAATTTAAAAACATATTTACATAGAAATCGAAATTTCCTAGGGGACGTCTGAACTAGTGTTACCAATATTCGAATATTCGAAAACGATGTCTTTATAGACAAATGCTTCGGCTTTCCACTATCACAGCTCTACATAAGGACAGTTACGTGGTATTTTTCATTCCGTGTTCCATCGGCAAGTCTTTGTAGTACCCACTCTTCAGATTTTTACCTTTAGCGCCCTCACTGCTTATAACTCGAGGATTAATACATAAATAAAAAACTAGGCACACAGCGATGACCAGCGTGAAAAATTAAGGAGTGAAATTTTGGTCCATATTGGAAAAAAGACTGGAAGTGGACGACCGAGTTAACTGTGTACTCTGGTGTCTAACTTGAGTAGAGTCTATTGGACAGCTCTGATGTGCAGTCAGGAGAAATTCATTGGTATCTGAACATTCTTAAATAATGTTTCCGTAAAACTAAACTTCCTAGTCGAGCATTGTGAAATGCAATACGCACGTACAAAATAATCATTTTGCAAATAATATTGGAATCCCCCTACAAATAACGCCGTGTTTATAGCGCCCTTCTAATGTCAAGTGTATAAGCGAACTGTCTACTGTTATAAGCAAAATATATTTTAGTACGAGGGTCGTTCATTAAAGATTTCCCCTGACCCACTTCCCATCGACGGAGATAAACGAAAATTGGTACTTACATTCGTCCTTCTCTTCATAGGAACCTCCGATGGTCACACACTTTTCCCAGCAGCTGTGGACACCTTGTTTGTAGAAGCCTGCAGGTTGGTCCAAAAGCTATGAGTCGACCTCAGCATCATCGTGGCAAAGTGCTTTCCCGTGAGAAATGACTTCATGGCTCGGAAGAGGTGGAAATCATATGGTGCGAGGTCAGGAGAGTACGGGTTATGAGAAAGGATTTCGTACCCACAGGACCGTACTTCTGTGTGGGCAATATGCGAGTTTTGAACGGGTGCGTTGTCTTGCAGGAGGTGGACACTTTTTGTCAGCATGCCGCACCTCTGGGTTTTGATAGAATCCCGCAGTTTGCGCAGCAGTGAAGCGTAGTATGTCCCTGTAATTGTGATGCCATTCGTCAGGAAGATAAAAGATAAGACAAAATGAATAGTATGGTCGGTAAATATTCGTCAGGAAATCAAGCAGTAGTACCCCATTCTGATCCCAAATCCACCTGAGTAACTGCTGTGTGGTCAGCACTGCGCGTACCTAACCACGAACAGTCGTATCAGGGGCTTACCAGACCGAATCTTGGGTAATTAGTCTATCAAAAAAGTCCTCCGGGTTTTCGTGGCACAGGTTCAAAGTCGCCTGGGAGCCCGTGAATTGTTCCTGCCTCTGGAAAGGTGTGAGTAGCTGAGTAACCCATCGGGCAGACTCCTTCCGCATGTGCCATTGATTATGAATGATTTTGTCCACAGACCTCACACTGATCTTAGCATCTTTAGCTAGTTGGCGCGCAAGATTTTTTTCAGAACTACCTGCAGGGCTCCGTCTCTAAGGAGAGCCCAAATGGAAACACTTTTACAGCACATTTATACACTGAATTAACAGCACTTTTGCGTACGCCCACCGCTAACCGGGGGCTGCGGTTAAAGCCATTCAGCTCTCTTCGGACGCACCCTCCCCCCCTTGCACACTTCTCTATCGCTCGGTGTGCATCCTGCCCTGGTGGGTTTATATACAGGGCCCTAGTTTTTAGTGGCCTGTTTTAAAATTATAAATCACAACTTTTATTAAATTTCCTTTTCTGTATTTACATTTAAAAAAAAAACTTAATTTTCTTTTTAAAAACATATGTAAAAAACCGACGCCAGAATTCGAACCCGGGACCTTCTGATCAGCTTAACCACAAGACCAAAATGCAGCTGCCGGATTGAGCGCTTCTCGCTGTTACTTATAGTTCAAGCTACGCGAGAGTGGGCTATTCGTACCGGAAGTGTTTCCACATTAGTTGAGAAGCCCTGCAGGTAGTTCTGAATTCTGATAAAAAAAAAATCTTGAGTTGGCGCACGGTGATGTGGCGATCATCCAAGATGGAGGCTTGCATTTTCTCGCCAATGGCGGACTGGGGTCTCCCGGTAATGGGCTGTTTCTACTGAAGCCCGGCCACACATGAACTGACGATACCAGTGCTTCACTACGTCATATGATGGGGCATCCTCACCATGTCTCCTTCATCAGATCAAATGTTTCCTTAGGCGTGGATCCAAGTTACGAGCTGTAAATTGCCACATGACCTATACATATATACAGGATTACACATATGAAATTACATCGTTCTACGATATCTGGAAGTGGGACAGGGGACATCTTTAATGAACGACCCTCGTACGTAGTATGATTGACTGATGGCACAGCACGAGCGACTTGACACTGCTTCCTTCGTAAGTTAAGAACTGAAAAATGCAGAAGTAATCCATACGGGACCATTATACTGCAGAGAAACTGTATTTTTTTTTATCATTATCACAGAAATCGTATAAAACTTGTTTGATCAAGTGAAATTGTTGAATATACAGGGTGTTTCCAATTCTGATACTGTTCATTTTGTTGTATCTTTAATTCCTTTATCATTAGTAAATCATACATTTTTTTTTTCTTTTTGTGTCTAGCGAATGTAAATTAGTATTATTTTGACCTTTAATTTCCATTTTCAATTCTCAGTTTCTTAACTTTTAGGTACGAGTTTTTGGGGGAAAAAATTATAAAACATATTGTCAAAACAGTTTTACTGCAGCACTCACTTACTGTGTTGTTTCTGTTTGATAATGCCAGTTCATTTCCCTTCAGCATTTTTGGACACACCGATCCTTGGGAATTTATGGAGCATTTCTGGAGCGTCTGTGTAACATTAAAATGTAAAGAATTCTCCTTCTAAGCGAGTGGAATAATAGAATAACCTACGAATAAAAGTGAAGCAAAATTAAGTCATTTATAAACTTTCCAATACGTACCTGCTTATTTCAAACCCTGCCTCAGAGTAAAAAATTTCCTTCTCAGGACAAAATGTCGGTACTTCGGTACTCGTCTGGTTGAATGATGAAGCCATGTATTTAATGTCGCTTGGTTGTACATTCATATACAGGATAGATATTTCTCGAGCGTTGTATATTTGATTCTAGGCGACTGATACAACAGTATCTTTACGTGTTAATAGATGACTCTAACTACCAATTAGAATATTATGGAGGGAAAAGGTGTAGAAAGACAGTTTTAGAAACAATATTAAAAGCATTAATCACTAACTTAAATTATAGATGAATCGGTTTTAATTGCCGAAATGAAAAGCTTCGAGAACCAGTAGATTTTTCATGTCATAAAACAATAGTTATAGATGCATTTTTGTACACTTCTATACATAAAAGAGTATAAATTTAATGTAATAAATTAGTGCATTTCGTTACTTAATAGAGTAGTATGCAAATAGTTCATACTTTACATTTTTCTTGTTACACAGTCCACACACAGACAACAAACTCGTGTATTGTAAATACCCTCCTCATGTGGGTCTGTGTGTTGATTAAATTAACATGCCTGAAACGAGTGCTTTTGAAGTTACAAAGCACTGACCAGTACGTGATGTATGCAGTTTTCTTGTATGCGTGTGCATGTTTAAAGTGGAGACAATGCGAGTGCAAGAGGTTGATGAATCATTCATAGTGGTTCACTTGTATACAAGAAACTGCTTGCTCATTGCAAAGGGAGACGAATCAGCAGGAACGTCCAAGGAGATGCTGAGTTTTAAAAGACAAAGAAATATGAAAGGCAATTATAATAGTTGTTGTTGTTGCTCGAAGTAAACAGATAAACTGCGTTCAAAGCTTTGTCAGATAGTCAAGGGCGTAACAAGAGGGATAGGATCCATGGTTACTTGGAGTCAACAGCTTGATACATTTATTTTTATATGCTTTGTAAAATAATAAAGATTTCTGGCCCGCCCGACAAGATATTTTCATGGATCTATTTCGATTTTTAATTTTTAAAACAAAATTATTGATAAACATCACAGGCGAAAAAATACGTAAGTTAAGCAATCTTTGACGACGTAACCACTTCAGAGCCCAATCAGCCTATATGCACAGATTGGGCACTATATTTTGAAATGTAATTTTTAGGCCAAGATTTCGGCCACGAAAACGCTGAAAGGTACATTGTTTTTGGTTCATGTCATTGAATGGTTTTCGAAAAATGTTAAAACTTTTTTTTTTTTTTTTTAAGCATATATACCTTGCCCCGCTTCTATTTCGGTTTTGAATATAGAAACCTTAACCGAAGCTTCCGGCTTCCTTTAAAGACCAGGCCATCGTTACGACAGCACCTCTCCTCTCGAAATCTGTGATCAATACTGAGTTGTAACACAAAAACAGCTGCTTCATCAAACAACGACGGTATAGCCATTTTGGGGATTCACATGCCCAGATACAGGTTTTCTCATTGACCAATTTCTCTTCTCAGGAACATTGTTAGAGAGAGAGAGAGAGAGGAATCTGAGCGATGTAGGACTTTCAGTTTGGTAAGGTGGCAAGTTTTCGACCATTTACGACGTAATTAAATTGTATGACAACTCGATTAAACATATGGTGAACACGTTCTTTAGATACGGTATATGGCGAACAAGAAGCGCAAAAAAGTAATTATGTAAAAAAAAGAGGTGTACAACAAGTAATCGAAATTTGCGAACTTTAAAACATCTTGTATACATTTTTTTTTTACATTTCTTGTGTACAAAACTGAAACGTTTTCGAAGACAGTGAGACAAAAACAGTACCAGAAGGGTTATTTTTTAACAGTATTTTATAACATAAAAAAGTGAGAAAATTTGGGAACAAACCAAAATAGTGGCTTTAGATTTTTTTAAAAAAGAAATATATAAGCAAACTTGTGCAATGTACTTTCTTTTTTATTCCACCTTGCCTCAATTTTTTTTAACACAAGAACAATAAAATAGCAGATTACATTTTTAATTTATGTATAATACGTTAACTTCCACACAGAGAATCAGATAATCTTTCCAGTACTATTAGAAAAATCAGACCGCAATCAGATAAATGAAGGTGGTTGCTGAGAAAGCAATTCCTAATTTTTCTTGAAGTGTGATTGGTGTAGTGAAGTAATAATGTTGGTATCGATACAATTGATCTGTGTTTTATATTTGTTGTGTGGCATCTATTGTTCATATGAAGAAACATACATGGCCACTTTCCTTTTCACCTTCTTCAGCTCTTCTTTTTCTTCCTTTTGATGTATCCTTGAGCTCTGAAGTTGAAAGAAGCGACAGAAATAAAAGGTTCTTTTTTTTTATGTCTAGGTACTACATTTTTGATCACACATCTGGAAAATGTTGCCAACTGCAGCTAATTGAAAATGTCTAAATCCCCTTAATGAAGTAGCTGTGGCGAATCCAGAACTTTTGTGAGGGGGCGTAGGGGCAGATTAAGGACATTTTCATTATTTTCCAGCTAGGTGGATTTTTTAAAGTATAAATTACTTTATATTTTCTCTCATGTGGCTACGTTTTATCATGGAATATGATACCAGTATTCTCCAAAACTAATATTTCTAGATAAATTAGTTTTGTTCGGAAACAAATCGAAGCTTAATATTGTTGAAATAATGCTATAAAAATAAAGTATTTTTCCTTTAGGGGGCACCTCCGCATTCTCTCTCTAGATTGGCCACTGATATAAAGTATCTAACTCATTTTATCATGAAAGAGGGGAGGTATATGTTACTAAATGTGGTCAGCACAGCTAGATTTAGGTATTAAACGTCTAGGTTGACAACACTGAAGCTGATAATTTAAGAAACTGAAAAGACTGATATGTAATGAATTCTAGGCGTCTTGTTTCTTAAAAGGAAAATGTTTGAGGAAATTATGTAGGTAGGCCTGACAGAGGTGCAGTATCTGTCTTGAATTTATAGTAGTTTGTATTGAAGCAGCCAGGCTGACAAAATTCACGTGGACTAGTGGCGAAGTTCAGTAACTTGGATCAACATGGGGAGGCAACGCAATATCGAATCTTGCATTCCCCAGTCATCTCTAATGAGTTTTCTACGGGTTTCTTCAGTTGCATGAAGCGATGAAATAAAGTCGTTCACCTGTTCTTGTGAGATGTACTTGACTAGGTATGTCATCGCTTAGATTTTTACAGAGGCGTATTTATTTCTATATACAAGACACGCTTGTTCAATAATTCTGATTAATACGTAGAGTGGAATTTGCCCTTAACGGAGTCGAACGTTGTAAAATATTTTCTTTCTAGAGATGCTCCGTTGAATATATTCACATTAGATTGGCATTGAAAAATATTACATCATTACGTTTTAGCTTTATCCACGCAAAGATTCAGCACATGCACGCGTCACATGATCATGTTACTACCGTGCGAAGAATGTTTCCCATCTGAAAATGTACAGGTTTCAGTGTACAAAAATATACTGACATGCCATAATTCATAGGATACGCGTTTAGTAAATGGGTTGAACCACTACCAAGCTAGAGAAGGAAACTGACTCAACGAGACATCAGAACGTGGAATAGTTAGAAATACCCTCTTAAGAATATTTTCTTCGTGAGTAAGACTTGAACGTGGCAGCGACCCAGGCCATTAGACTATTAAGATTGGAGCTATGTAATTTAATGAAATACATTGTTTCCTTTCTTTGTTTTGGTCATCCATTGTTCCACTTTTCATCTCGTGAAAAGAGAAAGCGGTAAACTTTGTCATTTATTTCTGAAAATGAGCTTCGCACGTTTTGCAAAGTTTTAACACTTATTTTCTACACTAATCTAAGAATTGATTCCTTTTCGTTTAAAAGTATCGAACGAAGAAGGCGTTTTCAAGATTTATTGATGTATTTGCAAACAGTGTCTAAAATGGCGCCACGAAGAATGTGTTGGCTGGAAGCAAGTTGCGAGATTTCTTTTAGGATGTGTTACATATTTTTTTTTTCTTTTACACGTGTAAATGTATAATAAATATGTACAGTTAGTTTGGAACATGAGTGTTATGTTTCAGTTCTTATTTAAGTGGTCTTTGAGTGAATTCTTGTTTGAAATGATTGTCTTCAGATGCCTGTCAACCTTATTTCACTTCCCGTCCACCCACTTTGTTTTAAAACAAATGACAGACGTTCAATTATATTTATTATGGTCTCTCTTTCATGTTACATCAATATTTTTTTTTTTATAGCGGCATGCTGTTACCCAATACAAAAATCTTTTCACGTGAGAACAAGAAAACGCTGGTTTCTCTGCTTCATGAACCGTTCATATTAAAATATGTGAATGAACTTTTTCGGACATGGCGGAGACTGTTCTGCTACGTCAGAGGTTTCCACTGTTCATCCTTATGTCACGGACCATACAATTGGTAAATTTTCCTTCTAAATTTTTGTCTTAAATCATTTGTTTGGTGCTTCTGTCTGCGGTCCATCAATAAGACTACAGGCCCTCGAGCAGGTTGAGAGGTATTGTGTAGTGGCAGGAAAACGCTGAAATTTCTGCTTCTTGTTCATTGACTTCTAAGCTTAGGGAAGGCAATGGAAAACTCCTTTCGGTTCTCCTTGTTCGAGGACCTTTAGGTTATAAATCTGGCAGAAAGGTTCTGATCATCGTAACCACGTTGCAGTTAACTCCCGCATTGATTAAAACCGTGTTATGATCTAATGTCGGCGCGAGGTACCAATGCGGTCTCCAGTCACGAATATCAGACTGCAATTCACTTTATCATTGGTTGCCGGTGACATAATGCAATGGAAAATATGCGCGCTGTTGCCAATAAGCTGGCATATGTTGTTGCTTATCAGCTGTTATCTGTAAGATATGTCATAAACTCATAACAAAACAGTTTTTAAGGTCATGCAGTGTTGAGGTCATGCAGAGCAAATTAAAGCAGGAAGAAAGGAGATAACAACTGTGGCTGAGGAGGTGTTGTTGATCAAATTTGCAACACCGCGGCCACATGTTTTCAAGGCCGCGTGATTTGTGGGTGGAGTGAGACCTGTAAAGAGACCGTGGCATCTATAGCTAGAGGCTTCGGTGCAGGACCTCGATTTGGCACTGCGCAAGCATTCATCGTCGAGTTCTGTTGCCAATCATCATGGCTGAGGTTTTGCATGCTTTTCCTCAGTTTTACCAGGTGAACGTCGTAATGGTACAGGTGTGGATAAAGGTTTAGCCACATGTCTATAGCTGACTACTTATTTCGAAAATAATGAATTGCAACATCATAGGTATTAGTTGTCGTGTAGAGGTATGCAGAATTCCATGACGCACGTGTGTGGAAAATATTGTCCTGTTATGGAACCAAACAAGGCTAATACATTTAAAAACTAAATTTTTGTCGACAAAGAATTCTGGCGCGTAATTTTCTCCCTCAGAGTTCGCGCACAAACAAAGCTAGAGGATGTAATCAAGACTGCGAAGAAGATGAAGTGGAAATGGGCCGGTTACATAGCTAGACGAACAGATGGAATGTGGACGACTAATGTACTACATTGGATTCCCAGAGAAAAGAAACGACCGAGACGACGTCCAAATGCAAGATGGGTAGATGAAATCAAGCGTTTTTCAGGAGCTACATGGATGAGGATAGCAGCAGACAGAGATATGTGGAAAGAAAAGGGGGAGGCCTTCATCCAGCAGTGGATATAAAAGAGCTGAATATGATATATACAGTATATATATATAACCAAACGGGAATTATTAACCCTAATTTTAATTTTCGTTCATAGGTGCTGCTCGTGAAAGATATATCGCTGTGAATTTGGGAAATGTTCTCTAAAGACAGCCGATAAAACTTGCAGTCCACAACTGTACCTATACTAGGGTCCTAACTGCTCGTTCTCCATTTCTTTCCTAGGAAAGATTTCTCACCAAGGGACATGCCCGAGACTTGTGGCTTCCTTAGGACATAAATGCTTGTCCAGTCTATAAATTTGCAAGTTATTAAAAAAAAATGAAGAAGTATTCGTGTAATTATCTACTTTAATTTGACAAGCTTAGTCATAACTAACAATCAAATTTTCAAGAAGTAATATTATACTACCCTTATTTCCGAAAAAAGACATGAAAATTAGTGGTGTTAAGAGGGATTTTGAAAAATTCTGAAGTTTTTGTTAAATTCACGGTTTACTTAATTTTAAATTATTTTGAGCTGAGAAATACCCAGATACATTTATTCTTACTTTGTTGATTATTGTAATTTTGAATTATTTTGAAAATTACATTGTAGTAACTTAAAGGTTAATATTAATCGTCACTTTTCTCCCTTTAAACGATACTTGGCTCTATGGGCACTAGATGTGACACGAAGTTCAAAATTTAGTCTTAGGAGATTCATATTCAGTTGATACTCTATTGACATAGTATTTATTACACATGTAATTTTCAAGTTATTTAGCAATGCAAACAAACAAACAAAAAGTATTTCTCTGCTTGACACGGAGAATCACAATTATCGATATTTCGTTGTGTGAGTAAACGGTTAATTTCGTTGTCGGTTACAGTGATTTCCCCAGATCTCCCTGTGGGGGGTCACTCCCCAAAATTCTTACAACACAATTTTTGCTATGAAAAACCGATAGATATTTTTAATTTTGCATTCCAACATTTTTAGTTCTATAACCCATAATTAGAATTACTAAATCGTAGTTTTTTTTTGTTTTTTTTTTTACTTTTTAAATAATCCAATAACAGAAGCTCACTATGAATTTGTACTAAGACTTGTTAAAGTATTTTTAGTAAACACATATCGTATACTCAGGGCTGCAGCTTCTAGGTTTGCAAGGGGAGCAATATCCGATTTTGTCGCTCCTTCGAAGGAGCCAAAAATGTACAACGCCCCTTCTTTGTCTTCATTTGCCGCATCTAGTCCGGTGTTTAGGGGCGTGATTCTCCCAGACTTCCATGTGAGGGTTGTCGCCCCTAAATTCTCGAGCGCACCTCAACTTAATTTTTTTACGGTCAAAAATGATAGAAACTATGCAAAACTGCACTTACACCCTCCATTTTTTGCTTTACACCCCCAAATTGAAAATCCTGGCGGAATCCCTGGGAGGCACGTGCACCCTTTGCTCTCCCGTGCTTGCTGCCCTTGATATCTTCCAAGAGCTGATTACATTAATCTACAAAATGTTTACTGTATGTTTGACTTTTTACTACAGGGTTTCACTTATTCGTAGAATCGCTCTAATATTGATTTTAGCTTTTGGACCATAACATTTTGTTCACGCATTGTATTTTATAATTATATTTTATCTAGGATCTGTAATTGAGTCAGTTAGTTTATTTGTATCAGAATGTACAAAAATAAAGCAATACTTACAAAGTAAACTCGTCTAAGAATTCACAGATGTCAGTGCGTGACGAAAAGATGTCAGTGCGTGACGCTGTGTTTTTCCTCCTATACGCTTATTATATTAATATATTCTGGATTTTTTTTATGGAAATTAAACTTTGCACATTCATCTTGAATGTGTTTTTTGATTATTTTTTTTTGGGGGGGGGGGGGGTCCATACTTTCAGAGAATTTTGGGGAAATGTATCTCAGAGTGTAAGTGCGGGTTGTAAAAACGTCAGTGCGTGACGATTCTTATTGATTACGTGTTCGTTCTTCAATGTCTCCTCTATCCAACGGTGTGCTGAAATCGCATTTGTTGCAATTATAACAGAAGTTATAAGTCAATTAAAGTCGAAAAGTGTATTCTAAATGTCAGTGCGTGACGCGTGGAAGCGCTCTAACGTACAAAACTCCTCTTACATCCTCCCAATTTTGACTTTACCCCCCCTCCAACTGAAAATCCTGGTTGGTTGTTCGCAAAAGTTTAGCTGCACTGTCTAATCATAAAAAGAGTTTGAAGTACAAGGATTAGTACAAGGTATATGTATAATATTAGGTGAAATGAAGTCTCATTGTAAATTAATTAAATGTAATTATTTTTATAATTAGAAGTGTTTATTACTTACCATTTTGTACAACACTATGAGCAGGACTTTACAAACACAAGCAATAGTTTTTGCTGGAAGTTTTTGAAAGCTCTTTTGGCATCTTTGGCTCAGGCCGTTGTTGTTGGTTGTAGCAATGTGGCCCGTACCACAAATACAGAGTGTAGGCATAGAAACAGGCTTTTTTGAATGGAGCAGAATGGATGCCGTGTTTTATTTTATTTTTTTAAAATACAAACACATCCAGTGCACCCTACAATCATGTTCATGTCTTGAATTGAATTTATTTTAAGGCCTTTAGGCAACTAGGGCTCAGGCCATGTTCATGTCTTGAAATGACATCCTGCAAGTGACCAATTTTTTTGACATTGACAACAGAACCATCTGCGTTGAAAATCGTCCATGGTATGTTGCCTCATCTAAATAGAAATGCTTCTGCTTTCAATATAGATGTTGGTTTTACGTCCTTCGTGGACTGCATCGACGAGGGTTACACAGTCAGGGAGTCTGAGTGTGGTGGAGTAACGGCTTTTCCTCTTTGGAGGATGAACACTGTATTGACTCTCTGTCGCTCTCTGCGTATTTATCCACGCACAGACCACTAACCCGTGAATCAGCACGGCTTAGCAGAGCTGCCCAATGAGGATTAAATAGTTGAAACTAATTCCCCACTGAAACTGCAGTACAGAGCACCCGCTACTGAAATTCCGACGGTACAAACCTGTTACAGTAATATACGAGTACCAACTTACCCAGCTTAAACTATCAAGGCAACGAGAGTCATTATGGGACAGGATCCAATGCAGGACCCCACCAATTAAGTTAGCGGTGGCAACACCACTCTGTCATATAGCCACACACACACTATTTGAAATAATTCCAGGTTCTTAAATTTATAGTTTGTTCGGTTTCCAGAAATCAAAAATATTGAATGAATTTTGCTGAACAATTTAATTATCCATAGAACAAGTCGAAAGGCATAATAACAATTCAGGATTATATACATTGTAGTAACATCTAGCCGTATACTATAAATATTCGACTTGGAAAGTATATAGTATATACGTTCTGTTAAATTTACTATTAACTCAACAACCATGAAAATAGTTAATTCTGGATTATTTTTTTTGGGCCTGGCAATTAATGTACCTACATTATGCCGAGATTTTGCCTATCTGCTGAGTAGTATAACACTACAAAACTAGCAAAATGCAACTTTGCTGTTTCTAAGAATGAAATGGTCTTGGAGCACCAATTGATGTTCAAACGCAGTAATTGAACCTACTCCGTCGTATCTCAAGTCTAATAGCTTCAGATTCAACGTCTAAGATAGCAAAGCTCCCGTTAACTGAAAGCCAATAATCGAAAACAAAAGCTAGATACCACACAACTAGGAAAAGCATTCGCCCGGTAATCTAACTCAACTTTTCTGAACAAAATTCAAAATGGCCTTAATATAATTCCCAATTCACGTGTCAATATGGAAATGTATGAAATGCCAGATAACTGGCTCTTATATTCAAACAGCAAACTAACAAACGCAAACCTTGTAATGATCCAAGTTCTGTTTTCTCACCAATATGGCGTCCCATCTTGACATACACGAAAGCACATGTTTCAGAACTGTAGAATCTAGGAATGCTGAGCATATCCTGAATTTGAACGAACGCCTCGTACTGCCAATTCATTTCCATTAATAAATTCCACAATAAACTGGATTCCAATATTATTCATAGCAGATATCAAACAACTGGATACTAATTTGCAGATATGCATTCAAATAATTCTGATCCACGTAGCAATGGCTACTAATGAAACGACGAAAGTTACGACTCGGCTCAAACTCACTCACTATGACCCGTACAGAAATATACTATCAATCATTCCGAGTACAATTATACCTTCGTCCCTTGCATTCACACAAATCCAACTGCCGGTTCAATTTGCTCAGGCCTTCTTCATCGACATGTTTACATATTCTCCCACTAGGTGGGGTAACAATCAGTCAGTAATAAATTCTTATTAATTTCTTTCCAGAAAATCATTCATTCTTTCAGAGGAAAATAGAGAGAAAAGAAAAATAGTGTAATGTCGCGACAAAACACAGGCATTACAACACGGATGAGCAGCCACGGTCACATCTCAACGGTATGCCGATATGATAAGCAAATTCCTCGCACCTGAATTGCGTAGTTCCCTTCAAATGAGCCATTTTGGTTCCAGCAACACGGTGATACATCTCACTGTGCGCAAGTTTCAAGGGAACTCGTGCTCCGAGTTATCGTAAATCGTATTATTTCAAGGAACTGTGACATTTCGTGGCCTCTAAGGACTCATAAGATTTGAAGGTTTATGATTACTTTCGGTAGATGGCACTTAAAACAGAAAATGTAAAACAGCAAAGCGTCCACACATCATTGTGGAGCTGAAAAAGAACATTCGTACTGAAATCAGATACTTTCTTATTCAGATGTTTAAAAGAACGTCCCACGGACGATTTTCATCGCACGTTATCCGACTGTCAATGTCAAATAGATGATCACCTGCAGGACGATATTTTCAAAACATGGACGTGTCTGTGTATATTTTACAAATGGCAATGTGTAAGGGTGCATTGGGCGTGTTAATATATATTTTTTTAAAATAATAAAATACTGTATCAATTTTGTTGCATTCAAACAAGTCCGTTTTTATGCCAAATACTCTAAGCATATTTAGACTTAGTGCTAAATTGTCTCCCACATTGTGAACTCTATTTGTCCCACTTCAAACGAACAGGTTTTAACTTTTCATGGCATGTTCAACATATCTTTTACATCGTCTCCAGTTAGAACTAACACTGGTACTTGAGGTTTTGTTCGCTAGTGTCGTGGTAATTAGGACCGTAAAATCTGCGTTTTATCACCAAATTCCAATCATGAGCAAAAATTATACTTAGAAATGCCGTAAAGATGAGACCGGTCCTTCATTGGAGGAGGCAAAACTGTCAGCGATGTCAAATCGTCACTATCAGACTGTCTCAAACCGTCTTTGGTGACTGAAATAAAATTATTATCCTTTTGAATATGTGCGCTCATCTTGTCAATATGGCATATCACGAAGGCATGGCTATTACCATAGAGTTATAAAATCTCTCCACTAGAGTCAGGCTTGGCGCTGCTGATGCGGCGCTACTTGAAAGTTGAGCGAGAGAATGTTTGTTGGGCAACAACACGTATTATGAGTTGCTATCATTGGCTGCTGTGCTTCGCTCTTTGTCATTGTTTTAGTTGATTCGTTTGTATTTGAGAAGAAAATGCCAATCTCCTGTGCAGCTCACAGTTGTAGTAAGAAAATATAAGAAAGGAAGTAATGTATCGTTTCACAAATAAATGATCATTTAATATTATTCCGTGAAAAACGTTTCATTATGTAAGACGTTCTGTCGTGTAGTTTATGTCTGCTAGAAATATAAAAGAAAACACAAATCTTTGATTATAATTATTTGATGCGAAGGTATTTTATCGTGTTAGATCCATAGTTATAAAACTGTCCCATAGTTATAAAGAGAAATATACATAAAAATAAGTATTCTTCTTACATTCAGAAATATCGTTTTCATTTAGGCCTATTGAAAAAAAAGTGGTTATATTCGTGTAGAAAAAATATATATCTGTCTATTTAAAATTTAAATAGTTCTAAGCCCATAATGTGCTGTTGAATTTTATTGATTGCCTTAGGCACCTAAGGCTCAGATTGGGATAGGGGAGGGAAAATGATTCGGGCCAGGGCCTACGTTGAAGGTGCCATCCCTACATTTGCCTGGTGTGCCTCAGCAAAAAGAATCTGAAAAAACCTCAGTCAGGATGGTCGGCCGCTGGAATCGAACCCATGACGTCCCGAATTCTATACCAACGCTATACCACTGAGCCACGGCGGCTCGGTAAGAAATGTGTTGTTGAAAAGACTTGTTAAATTATTAGGAACAATGATGATGAGTGCTCTGCCCGAAGGTAGCTCTTGACCTGAAGATCCCAGAGCTAGGTGAAGCGATGGTGATTTGGCATTGCCTTCCATCGCATGAAGATGACGTCCTAAGGACGGGACCTACAGTTTAATGTGGATTCCGAACCACTTGTGTCCCCGCTGGGAATCGAATCAGGAACACCCTGATTACACTATTAAGAACAATAGAAACAAATTTAACATCGCAACAAAAATAGATAAGAAACGCTTCTTATTGGTCACCCTGGTCGATAAGAGGAAAACTCGTGAATTACCTTATATACCTGAAGTTGGACACAGTAATATACTTAATAGCCATGACTTGTTTATGATATAAAGTCAAAACAGAACATTTGAAAAACTAGAACAAACAATGTCGTTTTTAGTTTTAAGACAAAGACTTTTACCCTAAATTTAAAGACATTCTTCTTCATTCGCAAATAACTTTTCCGGCATCTTCTAAACTAACCAGGGAAGCCAGTTTTTTTTCTTTATTTCTTTTCTTTTTGATCTATATAATGTCATGCTTTCGATAGATGGTAGAACTTAAATATCAAGTTAAAGCTGTCCGAAAACTAGAGATAATTTTATGTTCATTTTAGTGACATACGTCTTGTTTCAATGATATTTATGCGAAAACTGCCGAGAGTGCCGACTACTAGTGTATATCCGACGACCGGTGCCCATACCTTATTTTCAATTTTATAATTTTCTTTGTAAATTTATGCAGGTAAACCGTTGGTTGTATAAAGTACAGCATTAGTACTTTGTGTGTGTAATGTTCATGTCAATTGCGTTGAGTCCCTAATGCTGTATAATATTTTTAAATATATCTCTAATTTTTTTAAAAAATAAGTTATTCCTCTAAGTATCAACATTATATTTAACAAATAAAAACGGGGATGGCATCTTGAACATAGGCCCTGGCCGACATCTTCCCGAATCCTTTCCCCTCCCCTTAGCCTTAGATGCCTAAAGGTCATTAATAAAATTTAAAAAAATATCAAAAAATATTTTCTGAGAACAAAAATAATAGTTATCAAGAACGTTTTATATGTGATTTCTTCTATTTTAAATTATACCTTATACTGATCAATTTAATTAGGAATTGTTTCTATCTTGCGTGTTGAACTTAACTAAGGTGAACTTGAATGCGAATTCTCAATTGTTTTTCTTCACAAGAAGATCGTGCGTGGCACATACAAATGATATAATGCCAGGCAGCGCACGGCTTGCTGTTTCCGTCGTGCCAAACAAACAGAGAAACAGTTGAATGTTCAACTTGCGCCACGCTGGGAATTAAAACCCACGTAGACGGTGGCGCCAACCCTGCCTCTAGTGGAGTTTTATAACTCTATGGCTATTACACATTTTTGTAGCTAACGACTTACACACGTGTCTACTGGAAGAGTTCACTCCACATGCGCTGTGATGCTGCGCGCGCATTCTGGTCTAATTGATACATCATATAAACTAATCTGCTGTCGAAATTTCAATCACCTATCATTGCTATTTCTTGCTGCTGGTGTTTCATCTTCCGCCATTGTATAGAGCAGCAAGGCTAAATTCAACCAAATAGACTCACATACCAAATATGAAATATAATAGTGTATTATGATTGGGTAGTGCCAGTTTAATCATAAGTATTCCGTTGTATTAACTGATCTTTGAACAACCACAATGTATGCTTTGAATAACGTTTCATTTAGATTTTGTTTTGTTTTGTTTGAGCACTCTAGCAACAAGGCCCTTTTTTTATGGTCGTACTGGAGACGTTTATTATTTTCCTGTGTATGCGTCTGCCAAGAAAGTTACCAAGGAAACCGCAGGCCATGGATAATGCTGCAATGATGAAAAGATTATGTAGTTATTGACACCATCAACGCAACTTGTGAGGCGTGGATTATTATTTTTTTTTTCTTAGCATGTGTTGTGTTGCTGGGTTTTCGGAACGTCAATTCAGTTCTCTCAGAGGAGTTGTGACGTGTGCATGTGTTGTGTTGTGTTTGTGTGAAGCATTTCCCCCCTCTTTATCTGGGCATTTTGTCTCTATATACATCATGTTTGATGTATGTGTATACTATTACTACCACATGCTTCTGTCGGGAGTGCAAAGGTGACCTTGTGTCTTTTGTGATAATTTTTACATGTGCGCATGAACTGTGTGTGTCTGTGCTTTTGTTTATTATATATAGTGACTCATCATATATAAAACATTCTGCGAAACAAAAAAATCTAACTAAATCTCAACTCAGACATAAGATAAATGGTAAGTTACTTAATATGTTCATATAAAAGAAGATAATCGCTATAATTTTAACTGTTTTTTTTTCCTAACATGTATTTTGATTAGTAAAAGCGTTTTTTCCTGCATATCAGACCAGCATATGCAGCTTATCGCTACTGACCTCATGTCTTTCCTGGCAGATGTACTGAGCGACCGCTTTTTGGAAGTTTTTGAGTTCGAATCTAGCGACCGGCCATTCTGACAGGATTTTTCCTCCGTCACCAGGCTGATGCCCGGATGGTTCCTTTCTTTTCACATCCCCCTCCCGTATCCCATCTCGACCTGAGCTAAAGGTACCTACCTGAATTTAGGCGATAAATAGAATTCAATTTGCGGAAGATGTGCTCGCCAAAACCATCATCCCTACGACTTGTGAATAGCTTAAGACGTATAATATCGTAAGACGTAGACGTCTTGTGAGCAGATAAGCAAATACGTAATTGAGAACTGTTCTGGTATATAGATTGACAACATCACAGATTACGACATTTTGTTTATTTAACAAGCTTCAATACAACACTGAGACCCTTTTCCATTGGATACATTTTAACAGCAACAACACTGACTAGAAAGAAAAAGATTTGGGAAATAATCAGCCCTGGCAGTATCTATGGCACTATCCCAGTATTTGCCTGGTATGACCGAGGGAAACAAAGGAAAACCTCAGTCAGCATAGGCTGCCGCTGGGCACGATCCCATGACCCTTTTAATGTGAGGTCAACACTATTAACTGAGCTACGATCGATCGGTAAAAGGAGCTTTTGAAAATGGAGCTTTTAAATGAATAAAAAGAACAACAACAATAACACATAATTGGTTCAGGTATTCCCAGGGTCCCGCGGGTCTTAAAGTGAAAACCAGTGGGGTACACGATATACCTTCAAACGGATGGGAAAATCTCTGTACCTAGTTGTTTGAAATCTTTGAACATGAAAGCCTAATATTGTCCGGAATTATAAATTAATTAACACATCCTCAAGTTCAAAACAACAACTGCCAATGTTCCTTCCTCATATTTAATCCAGAACAGTGGAACTGCAAATTGGATTGCATAATTATACAAGGCATTATATCGTAGGTGGGGGCCAATGATATCACCAGGTTCAGTCATCCCACCAGGGTAAAAATTGGAGCCAGACATGTTCTTCGGTCTTCTACTGGTCAAATAAAAAACTGTGACAAAGATTGATTCAAGTATTTTAACAGTGTATAAATTTGTATACGAACCATACAACCAGCCTTCAGTGGTTTAGTCGGCAACGTCGTGGACTTCAGATCGGCAATGAGGAGACACGAATTCCTCTGCATGCTGACTCACGTTTTCCAGGTTATCCTCTGTTTCAGCAGTCCAATTCTGGAATAACACCTCAAGTAAGGCCCTGGCCGCTACCTTTACATACCTGTTCCTGGTAGAATGATCGCCGAGGAACTCCATCCCTCAGACATGACAGGCTTAAGCCAAAAGATTGCCAGTTTACCCAGCCAACCGGCCATATCACGATGTTTGTATCTGATAGTTTCTATAATTGCGAATATTGTAATGAAGAAGTTGAAGAAATGTTTCTTTCATATTTCAAATTAACTAAGCAATTATATTTGCCTTTTATAACTGAAGCAATATTAACTTGATAAACGCCTACTACTTCACGAGAGAAAAAACAAACAATGAAAGCATTTAGTTTATATATAATGAGTCTGTATAATTCGAAGAAGCTCTGGAGATAGTTTTTTCTTCTTATTTCGTCGAAGACCACAACGAAATTACATTTGACCTACCCTATCGACAGCGCCAGTTGCCCTTTGATCCCAAGACCAATTGAGTTATTTAAAACAGTGCATCTCTGTATGTTTGTGGGGTGGGGTGGTCCTATACAGTAATGACGTGATCATTGCAGTAGTAACAGCCTTGACTTGAGTGAGGAAGAGCAGACATAACAGATGATATAATTTCTTTAAAAGAATATGATATACCCTCATTTCCATACTTAAATGAATGCTATTATATAAAATTAAGCACGGAAAATGTGGGTCATTCACTCCATACCAAATCACGAACATGTTATCACGAGCCTTTCCGATTTTGAACGAAATTTTGTGAAGTGGTGTAAGATGTTAAGTGCAGCAGGAGAGAACATTTTCGTCGTGGACCTCTTGGTTCCAGATATGCCGATGAAAATTTTTCAGCATGTCTTGAACGTTCATACGTCGTTTATCTTCGAAATAAACAAAGCTAGAAAACCTTCAGAACCTTCGTTCCAAATACAATAAATAACACTATAGTCATAAGAAAAATATTTAGAGAACATGTTTACAATTTGCGTTGTCATATCTTCGAAACTATGAAATATTTGAAAAAATATTTTGCAGTTGCACTGCAAAATCTTTTTCTTAATAAATCTACAGAATTTTGTTCAAATCGGAAAGACTCAGTGCAAAACTTGGTTATATTGGTTTTCGATGTGGAATGCCCCCTATATGTATGAAATTGATACGGTTTATGCGTAATAATCTTGATGCATGGTCACTCATATTCAGAGAGCCTGGCACATGGAAAAATTTCCTGAGTCTAATGATTTTCGATTATGCGTCATCCGAATAGTTTTTCGGTAATTGTTATCCAAATATATATATATATATATATTTTGCTTACTCATTACCTGGGTGGTTATTCGATTATTCGTTATCCTGGTTATTCTTCGATAACTGTCATTCGAATAATTGTTTTCATGTTACCCTAATTATTGTTACATTGTGTTATCCACAATTCTTCGATAACGTTTATCCGAGTCTTTGTTTGTTTATCCGTTATCTGTATCGTTGTTCGATGATGCATTTCCGGATAATTCTTCGATAACGTTTATCCGGCTCTTTTTTTTATAAATTTTTTTTATTATCAGGATAATTCGTGGCTAACCCTAATCTAATTCATTATTTGTTGATTCTTTATCTGAATCATTGGTCGATTATGCGTTATGTGGATATTTGTTGCGTCAATGAAATTATTCGAATAATCGGATATTCTAATGAACTGGACAGTACATAATGTACTGTAGTACAAATGGGTGAAACTGAAAATTCATTAAAACTCATAAAACTGTAACGAAATTTTCTCCCGTCTTGTATAGTTTAAGTATATTCGAGGTGAAAACCAGACTTACATGGCAGTTCTCTCTTTTCACAGCCATTTTTTTTTTATCGCGAGCATGGAACTCTGTGTGATCAATGTATTAGATTAGAACACATCCGCTTGTGTTGTGCAAAATTTCATCCGCTTGGTAATAGTAGCGTAAGGACAATGTATTTCTAGGAGTATGTATTTCAAACCATTTTATCATACATACAAACTATACAGTAGCTAAAACAATAACAACATTATCTGTCTGCTTCATGTGTTTCCTTTAACGGGTTGTCATCTTTTGTTCCACCTTCATTTAGGTTCTGAATACTTTGAATGTATAAATTGTTGTGTTTCGTGTGTTTTTAACCATTCTTGAAAGAAAACTCCCTTCCCCTGGCAACAGTTACCACTTGTTTCATTGTTTCGTCACTAGGGCGCAAAGTTATCGCAAAATTTGTATCCAAGCCAGTCGAGGTCAAAACACACGGTGTGTAAAAAGGTTTGCAAAAGATGTATTTTAAGCAATCTCTTTACTAGATGACGTAATTTTAGCTGAAGAGTACTAATTTATTGTTATTTCGATATGAACACTAAAATGTGCTCGAAAAAAAAAATGGGCTCACAGTGGTGGTGTGTTAACTTACCGAAGTGCTTGCAACACACACGATACAAACGCACACACTACATTTCCAGGATTTTTCTGAGATCTATCAGGAAAATTCTGGGATGATACCTTCCAAATCCTAGTTTTCCCTGAAGAATTCTTAGCGAGGGGCGTCATTCCTTTGACGGGCTTCATTCATAAAAAAAATAGTCCTCCTTTTAGGTCCCTTGATTGCAAAGCTATAGCAAAAGGAACATTCTATTCCCGCTCATGGTGTCCGTCCGCCCTTGTCCAGAAATTAAATATCGGAACTACAAAGTATAGAGATGCTTGAGGTGTCGTTGGAAAGGTCTTGGCTAAACTAGCTCAGAGTACCTGTAATATTCTTGATTGGTGCAATGGTTCAGTGTTGCCAGTCCATTTTTTAAGAAATCAATTTGTTCAAATTGCTTCCATTCAGTTAGCGCCAAACTTGGCATAAACATGATTCGACGCGAGTACTGTGGATTTTCCCGAATCTAAACATTGCAGTTGTCAGTGTTGCCAGCCTATTTTATAAAAAAAATAATGCTTATGTGGCTAAAATGCTATCAAGGGACCGGAGCCTTTGCGATTGTGAGTGGAATCGCAACTCTAACTTATTTTACTGTAGCAGAGTGAAGCCCAACCTTGTTTTGCCCATGGGCCACATTAAAATTTAGCACGATATCTGACAAATTGTACGCGTCGTTTAATTGCAGCGTTTAAATGCTAATGCCAAGAAACTCCTTCACACATATAGACAATTGATGTTTGTAAAAAATAGCAAGAGGCCAAAATCAAAGAATTAAAATAAAAATTTGGTACTTACAGTTAATTAGTATGATATGTGGCGCCAGTGGCGGGCCGGATCTGGACATCACTGGTCTAGGGTCTAACCCATAAAAATAAATTATATAAAAAGTAATAAACAAAGAGATAGACAGACAGATAAGGAGAACTTTGTACTTTCTTAAAAAAAAAGAAAAGAAAACTCTTGTCACAAAAGACCAAACTTGAAGAAGTTCCCAAACGAGAAACGTACGAACTTTGCGAAATAACATTTTTTGTCTAGCTTTATTCCCTCGTACAACAAAACCAGAAATTTCCTTTTCCTTCAACTTTTACGATCTTCCTTTGCTCCATGTTCTTAGGTCTGAAGACATTTCCTAATAGCTCTGTCTTGTTGGAGCCAACCCCTTTGGGTCCTGCCATGCAAAACAAGACATCCAGAAGTAGGAGGAGAAGGAGAAGGATAGGTATTCTCTTGAGGTCGGTCCTCTTGGTTTTCTAGAGAGGAAGTTAGTTGGATTTGGAGTGTACCTCCTCAAGTTTTAGGTGTTGTGTGTTTCTTTTTATTTCTTCGTTTTAGAAGGGTGTTGTTGTAGGAGGAAGGAAGAATAGCATGTAACAGTCAAAACACAGTTCGAGGTGGTGCAGGAAAATTTCCTTCTTGATACTTTTTTTTTTGGCTTGTCGTAAAATGAAATTTGATTCCAAGTAGCTACGTCATGAAATTCTCTTCCTCTTCTCATTTTCTTCTTCTTCTTCTTCTTTGTTATTCTGTGGCGCTTTCTGTGTTCATCTGGAGACATAAATCAAGTGAATGTGCCGCACCGAAGGAGAAAGAGAAATGAACGAGTTACTTTTTTTTAAAAAAAAAGAAAGAAAATAAGAAGTATTTCATATCAATAGTTGGCTACACTGAAGAAATCTATTAATAGAATTGAATGTGTTCATATAATGTAACGGACTTGGCGATAATGTTCCAGAGCCAAACTACGAGGCATGTTTAATAAAAGATGGTCAGAGAATTTGAGGTGCTGGGCCAAGTAGTAATCTAACTGAAGTCTCTCGCTTCCCGAGTAATTTTACTACCACCGAAATGTCAACAACACAATCGTAAGTGTATTCTCCATTTTTATTTGAACAAACGCAGGGCAATAAGTGGTGTAATGGGGTTGGACTCCGCCACCCCTTTATCGTTGTCGAAGTTTCTCCTTCCCCTCTAGAAAGACATCTGTAGGCCATAATCGGAATTGCGTGTACCCCCGTTATGTACCGATAGCTTCCATAGTTAGTACTGTACATTCCATGAGGTTTAGTAGTCGTAGACCCACACAGGAACCATTATTGACACCCTGGTATCGGGTGATGCGCCTCATCTAGGCCAGAGGACAGTGATTTTGGATAGTGAATGACTGGTGAATCATGTTTCCAGGCGGTATAGTTCTTGTATGGTAGATCTATGCTACCAGCAAGGTTTTGCGCAAGGTAGCGCTCTAATGGTATGGGATGTGTTTTGAGGGAGCTCGCAAAGACAGTTAATGAAACTTGGGTCTATCTAAGTACGCCATACATCAATCTCCTTGCAAACCATTTGCACTCGTTTATGTTTGCCATGTTCCCTGGTTAGGATGGTTTCTACCAGCACGCAACCCCGCATCGTGTACGGGTGATTCACTACACCATCGTGTACTCACTTGCAGGTACTTCCTTAGCCTCTGCGTTCGCCTGATTTCAATCCCATTGACCACTTATCTAACACTGTGCAGACCTCACTCGTCTTGCAGCCACATCCAACAAGCACAACTGCGTTATGGCATAAAGCAAATACGTATTTACTTTATGGTTATGGATAGCCATTGAACGTGCCGTGATGAATGTACTCACACCTTGAAGACTCCATGCTAGTTCGAATAACAATTGGTACTGTATTATTGTAATATTTTGGCTTGTCAGTTTACTTTTTCCATAATTTGATAAAACTAAAATATATAGCAACATTTACCTGCATTCACAGTAGGTCTAATATACATTTTTTTTTAATGCCGTTGGTTTTAACTGAACACGATTTCCACAAATTAATTTTAAAATTTGAAATTTTCAACATCCAGTCTACTGAAAACACTGAATTATGAAAGAAGAAAAGAGTCAGTTGTTACTTTCAAATCTGATTCCCCCCCCCCCCCTTCCTATGACTTTCATTTTCATTAACTGAATAAAAACTTTTACATTTTCTCGTTTTTCTCGAAAATTCCCAGGAAGTTTTGTCAAAAATATTTCCCCCTTATTTCCAGTTTATCACACCAATATATCGTAAAACTGGCTATTGTAAATAAGCCCCGGAAATAGCACATTGTTGAATAAATGGTTTTAGATTCGTCGGATCTGAGAGAAATCTCGATTTTATTGGGAATGTTACCGTGTCCATAGCAACAGCTAGGTAGCATTACTTCAGGTCATGGCTTGCTTACTACTGAGATGTCAATTCATTATCTATTTACCACTGATTTTTTTCGAGTACGTTTTGCCCCTGTACTTCATGCAATCCGTTTGTATTTGTACCGCTAGATGGTAGGAGTGTTGTCTCTCGTGTGAGCAGCGAGAAGTAAGAGAAAGAAAGACAGCACCTTGGACTGCACATCTAGCGTCCCAGTCCAGCGTGAGTGACGTTGAATGGAGAAAGAAAATTATGCTCGTCAGCAAAATTTTGCTGACATAGACATTTCTTGGAAATGAAAGTGGGAAACTCATTGTCATTTACCAAAGCTTTTTTACATGCAAAATAACATAGATATTTGATTGTCTTTCTTACAACTTGTTGTTAGTGGAACAGTGTTGCCAACCTCACCTGATTAGAAAATATTGTGTGATATGAGATATATTTTAAGCAAGGGAGACTGAAGTTTGGAAAGTTTCATCCTCTTCCGCTAAAACTCTGGATTTTTTAAAAAAGATGTTTGTATACGTAGAACGCCAATTAACCACATGGAACCCAATTAACCTTTTATTTAGTTAACCAGAGCTTTCTTATTCCTCACGCAATGTTGAATTCAGATTTTTTTTTTTCACCCGGGAGAGAGGAAAAGACTTGTGGTTATGGACTTCCAGTTCAAGAAAAATAGTCATGTTTTCCAAGGACTGGTGTTCTCTGGGTAACTAAACCTTCCAGGACCAACTCCCACTGTCGCAGGTAGAGACAAACTGATTTCAGCTTTGAGTTATTATCGCTCCGTTTTAAACTGGTTGGTCTGAAAGTAGCAGGTTCTTTTGATTTGGTTAACTTTCTCCATGCACTACTTTTACAATATGTTATTCAATACGTTGTCATTGGGCCTGCCCTAAGTTTATACTGTAAAATTATTTGTACTTGTTCATATTTTAAACCTTGAAGCAAATATACATGGTTAGTCAAAAATAGTGGAACACTTTTATTATATTATTATATGAAAGATGTTTACACAAGGCCTCGATATATACAATTGTAAAGCAACTGTGAAAATTAACTTGTCATGCTCACAAATATGATCACCCTTGATCACTGTGCAAGTGTCAGTGTGAATTTTAAAGTCCCTGCCAAACGCCTTAAGCATATTGGCGTCAATTTTCTTCTATGTCCCACGATGCGACTTAAGTCTGGTAAATTCTCACGGAGGGGAGATATGTAAGTGATATCTTTCATGTGCACCCTCAAAATGTCATACAGTCAGGTCGGGGGACCAATAAGACCACTTCATCATTCTAAGACGCCGAAAGCTCCAGCAGTGCTACCTGGTGGTAGAATGAGATATGTGGTCGTTCGAGAGAAAAATCAAAAGGACCTGCAAGGTTTAGAGTCGTCAGATTAGAAACGGCTTCATAAATTGATCACTGAAACAAAATCTGAAATCAGTTTCTCTGTGACTGTTTTGATTGAGACGCTAACGTGAATTCTTAAGGTTGGTTGAGGCACTAGGCTGCGTTACAGACAGACGGACAAAGCGAAATTAAGAGGACCAATACATTTTGATGAGTTTTCTAAAAGAAGGACCCTTTACATATTATTTAAAACATGTGTGTCTTCAGTGTATTATTTTCAAAACATGTTTTCTAGGAAATGGGGCTAGGTTCGGTTCCAGGTATCCAGGATCTTGAAATATTGAATACTGATTCAAATTCCAAATTCCATATTTCTAATATAGTTTCAGATGTCAAAATTTCAGGATCCAGATCTGCAGCGCTATTGGATGCAGCTGTCTATGAAGTACATACATCTTGTAGAGTCACTTCGAAGATATTTACGGGATATTGGTAAATCAGTTGGTCCTACTTTTTATCTGTTCGTTGCCTCTTTAGACTTGAATAATTATTAGCGTAGAACAGAAAAAAATAATTAAAATAGTTTTTTTTTAAAAAAAACACGCTTTTTTAAGATGAACTAAAAAGTAAAAAAAAAATATTAAATTTATGAATCGGAAAATAAAAGCTGGGTGCTCGTAGAGGTAAGCAAGAGCACCCACGCTTTTATTTTCCGATTCATAAATTTAATTATTTTTCACTTTTTGACAATCTTAAAAAGGCGTGTTTTTTAAAACCCTTTTTTAATTATTTTTTTAATGTATAATAGATTAATATTAAACTCCCTGTAAGATAGGCAACCCAAACTCAACATGATACTTGCGGCGTTGCGTGCATTTAAGGATAATTTCAAATTATTTTGTTAATTAATTAATTTATAGTTAACTGGATTATTTTGTCGTATATTTAATGACTGAATATTGTATTTTCATCGGAAGCAAGCAAGTTTACAAAATTTCAAAGAAATCGGATGATGGGAAGTGAGCTAAAAATCAATTACAAGATTTGTACCAGAGATGATTACAGAACAAATTAATATAAAGCGTGTAAATTAAAAAAAATAATTAAAAAATGATTTTTTAAAAACACGCTTTTTAAAGATGAACTAAAAAGTAAAAAATAATAAAATGAATTAATCTTATGAATCGGAAAATAAAAGCATGGATGTTCTTGCTTACCTTATCATAAAATCATGATATCTAAGAGCACCCGCGCTTTTATTTTCCGATTCATAAGATTAATTCAATTTATTATTTTTTACTTTTTAGTCCATCTTTAAAAAGAGTGTTTTTTTAATCCTTTTTTAATTATTTGTAACCAACTCTTGGTCATACTTTTATACCAAATTTCGTTTCTCTAGATTCAGTGGTTTGAAAAATGTTTTTGGCGGCCATTTTGAATTAAAGATGGCGACTTTTTTTAACGTGTTATTATATTATCGTGACTTACTCATGATGGTACACCTTCATTTAAAATTTCATTTCTCTAGCTCGAATGGTGTGGAAAATGATATGTGGGAGGCCATTTTGAATCCAAGATGGTGAATTTTTCAAAATGTTGTAAGATTTTCCTAAACTACTTGTTATAATACACCTTTATACCAAATTTCTTATCTCTAATTCAAACGGTGTAGAAAATGAATTTTTGTGTCCGCCATGTTGGATCCAAGATGGCGTCTTTGGAGAAACTTGGCAATATTTTCGTAACCTACTGGTGATAATATACCTTCATACCAAATTTCACTTCGCTAGCCCCAGCGGTTTAGGCTATGAATTCTATATAACAATGGGTTTGGTGGTCCTTTTGGATCCAAGATGGCGAATTTTTCAACATTTTGTAATATTTTCTTAACCTACTAGTAATCATGTATCTTCATACCAAATTCCATTTCTCTAGTTCAAACGGTGTGAAAAGTGCATTTTTGTGCCCGCCATTTTGTATCGAAGATGGCGTCTTTGGAAACATTTGGTAATATTTTCGTAACCTATTAGTAATAGTGTACCCTTATATCAAATTTCGTTTCTATTGTTGTAGCCAAATTTAGGCTGCGTATTCTACACAATGGGTTTGGCGGCCATTTTGGATCCAAGATGGCGACTTTTTCAAAATATCATAAGTTAATATTGCATTTTCACCCAGTTCTGAGCTATGTTTAAAGTTTCAAGTCTCTAGCTCATCGGGAAAGTTTAAAATCGATTGCAACATTTGTACCGAACAGACAGACAAGAAAGCGAGTTGATTTTCTGTTATTTTGTTATATTTTGTACCGAACAGACAGGCAAGAAAGCGAGTTAATAAAAACGTGTTAAAAAGGGCTGGGGAATCTAGTTACAGTATTGGTATTACACCTTTTAAATGTTGCTTACTCTCTGTTTTCTAGTGGTGATTTTTATTAACACGATGTCGAGGTACTAGAATAATAAATGAGGTATTAATAGATTTAAAACTGTTAAATTCAGTAGAAGAAAAGATATATGTCAAATATCTGTAGACTGTAGACTATATGTATAACCTACAAGTTACTTTTTCCATTAGATCGCTTTCACACGTGACGATATTTATTGTAACCGCATCCGATAACACTAATATCAAATCTTATTGTATCGTGCTGTAACTTTCACACGTTACGACATTTATCACAGTCGCATCTGACATCGAGAATATCAGGTCGTTTTGGACTGTGAAAGTTTTCACAATACGTAAAACTTCCCCTGTCAAAGAAGTGTTAATATACTTCCTCAAACGTTTTGGAGCGAAATGTAATTGTCTTCGCCATAACAAAAACTAAGAAGTTACAAGAGCATTTGACCTAAGCTCCTTCTCTCAAACGGATCATGTGTTTGGATTAATGAACGACGTTATCGTATACGCGTGAAAGCGCGCTGTTTGAGTGCATTACTTGGTGAGTACATGATTTCACATGCACTCACTCATAACAAGTATGCTCTTCGTTTTTCAATTTTCTTTCTATTTCACGATACTGATTTTCTTTGCTTTTCTCCCTTCGCTCCCTCTCTCGTTTTTCTCTTTTTGAACTTTTTTTGACAACTAACCTGTCTTCCTATTTGTTTAGCTGTCGATTAATTCCGGTGCTTCTTTTATATGACCTTCCTTTGAAGGAGTGTTGTTCACGAATTTAAGGTGGGTGTAATTTAGTTGTAATTTCCACTCCTGTTTTCTTCCAAAAAAAATCATAATGAGTGATAATTACGCCACTCCTTAACTAACTACTTTGTTAGTATCCAATTAAGTGACTTGTGTGTTGTTATTACAGGGCATTTAATCGCTAAAAGCACGTACTGGAATTTCTAATATCTTGTCTATTAATCATGAAAATATGGTTTCAGTGGCTTAGCTACTCAAAATTATCCTCTGTGGAAGACTGACGAGGTCTTCTGGTTGCTGCATGGAATCAGAAATAATCAATCGTTGTATTTCTTGCTTGTTTATTTCTCGTGAAGGAGATTTCTATCTCTTGAAGTTCAGCGTGGTACGTACAAGAGAAGCAATTTAAAATCAAGAGCAAATAATGTGTTACTTCAGATCCATATAGCCATGACTTGTACAGCTTCCCACTTAACCTCCACTGTAAATAGTCCCTGTTAGAGATTGTTTTCAAAGTACGTAAAAGGGCGCCATTTTAAGTCAACTGGAAAAAGCCGGAATCTGTGTCATGATACTAATTTAGCTACTACGGAGGCAAGACGAAATGGTGAAGAAGGGCCATTTCCGCGGCGAATGGCATCATTTGTTTACCCATATTGGATTCAAACCTGAAAGTCGTTTAGCGGCCGCGGTCTGAGGCGTTAGGCTAATGTTCCCGAGGTTTTTGGTTCGAATCCTGGCTGGAGCATGGAAGTTGATGGATTTTTAAATATATATAAGAAACAAGTCGTTACTTATTACAATGGTCGAAAAATATTAGGTTTACTAAAACTTTACTGAGAGTGGTTCGGACCACACCGTCCTTAGTTACTTGCTAGATTAGTTCGGAGTCCATTTTAAACTGTAGATCTCGTCTATTGGACGTTGCCATCATGCGATGGAAGACAGTGGCAAACCATAATCTGTTCACCTTCAGAGATCTTCGGATCATAGACCTCCACCGGGCAGAACACTTACCATCATCATTATTATTATTATTACTAAGATTCTTACACCTATTAACACATGTTCTGGTTTAAAGTTGATGAGGTGTAAGTTTTTATTACATAATCCTTCTTCCTTCAGTGTACCACATGTCACTTGACACATCCGCTTGTTAATGGCTTTTGTTCCCTCTTGAGCTCACTTTTTCTACATACGGTAAAAAAAAGAAGAAGCCTAATGTCTAAGGAAAGTAAAACAGAAATTAACTTTCAGCTCCTCGAGGCTTTAATTAGAAAATGGTGTCAGGAAGATAATGAACAAGTAATGGCGTCATATGTAACAATTGTTACTCACTCCGTTTATATTTATAACTGGTAAACCATTATCAATACGAAATGTAATCGTTGTAAACTGTTCACAAGAACTGTTTTTACAACCCATGTGACTTTCAGTGATTGAGTCAAAAGAAAGGATATAAAACATATTGTTTATAAATGTGAATACGAGTTATTTACATCGTAAAAGGAAATAAAGACGTTTTGAACACATTTTACCCCGAGTTCTTTTACTTTTGGGCTGAATAACTATAATAAATATTACATTGACCGTTATTTATGAATGCAAGTGTACATGGACCGTTTTTATTGCATCTTCAACAGGTTACTACAAATTTGGTACACATTAGAAATACATGTTGTTTTTTTTTTGTTTTTTTTCAACTCAAAACGGCTTCTTAAAGTGTGGGAATCAATTGTGCAAAATGAACGTAAAAATTAAGATTCAGATATTTTTGCGAGTGGCTTCTCATGTTGGTTGGTGCACCCACATTCTGCTTCGAATTTAATCTCGAGCATTGTTAAAATTCCATGTTGATAGATCTTCAGTTGCTATATGTTCGATTACGAGGAGAATCACAACTAAAAAAAGTAAGTTAAAAGCTTAAAATATGAAATTCTTCAATTGAGTTATTCAGAGCTTCCGAGAGTCCTGACTGTCGGCTTCAGCACAATTTATGGGTTAAGTTGTTTTAGCTGATTTATTATTATTATTATTATTTACGCCTTGTTTTACATGGCGAAGTTAAGCCTTGACGGTCTGACCACCCAACAATGAAAATTAACTTAGAACGGAGTAAAATGAAACTAATCGTGTCCCTAATAGCTCAGTGAACAAGCGTCCGACAGGCGAAAAATAGGTTCGATTCCGTATCAATTTAAGAGGCATTTTTTCCAGCATGTCTAGCAAATGATGTTCACAGGCTCACAGATTCATAGAAAATATCCCGACGATGGATTTTTTCCAACTTTGAACACTTCAAGAAGTTAGCAACGCCGAACCTAGTTCGTTAGCATCTTAAACAACTAAGTGTCTTGTTTTCTAACTGCTTGGAATATTGCTCGAGTGTCTTCGCAATTTTTCAAAATTTGGATTTTTTTCTTGTCGACCATGTTCTGTGAATCGAGTGTACCTTGATTACAAGAACTAGACCAAAGAAAAATATATATGAATAGAATACTGCATTATTTATTGAAGCATTCGGTGAAGAGAAGCAATTAGACATGCAAACTGCGTATAATTACCGCGCTCGTAAGGAAAGTATCGCCTGAAGAGTTGAAGCTGATGTAATTGAGCCTGTACTGTACATACGTTGTATGCATGGCTTGTAAATGCCTGTTTCTTCGTTTCTACGTGCTTGTACAGGAAATTTTATACATAGCTCCATCAAGACAGTTTCCTGTTCTCCTGTGTGATCAATAGTGTTTGAATATCGACAGAAAAGAAAATTAGAAACTGGAAGATGTTTGATGAAGAGAAATATGTCATTGGATATAAAGGGACGATAGAAGTTCTGTACTACATAAAAATTTAATTAGTGATTCCTTGATGGGGTGAATATCTACAGGCAATGTTAAATTCCTAGTAACTTTTAATTTTACTGAACAAGTAAACGGAAAGCTGAAATGATCATCGAGAATTTCATATATTTCCACACACTCGTACACATTAACTCAGATGAACGGAAATTTTCACTTTTTTTTTATGATGAGAAACATAAACTAAACAAAATTTGTATAAAAAAACTGTATAAGAAATAATCTTAAAAAAAGAAAAAGTGCACAAAGATGTTCGAAATTTCCCTTGTCAAAGACAAGATGAACTCCACAGTACGTACCTCTTATACAGTTTTCTTGTTCATAAAACTAGAACAGTGTAGTTTAGCGATGAAACCCCCCGTACGGTTATGACAAATAAGTTACTGAGACTGGCTGATTTTCACTTGGACAGTTGCAACGTCGAGCAGTTTTCAAGCGCTTTATTTACCCCAAAGGTTTTTTTCTAAAATGTTTTACGAAGGAAATAATGGTAATGCTGAACCTGGGTATGTTATTTGTAGCACTGGCGTTTACAATACAAACAAAACAGTATCGTAACTGTACGAATCGAACAATGCCTATTGACTAAAACAAACACTCTGACTCATGTAGATTACTCATATTTTATTCTTGTATGTGTGTGGGTGTTGAAACACGTATCAGAATTTAACAGCGAATGGTCGCATGTCTCTATTTAGGTCCACCTGACAGAGCATACGACAAATTAACACGGATATGGCAGAACTATATTAGAAGACTTAATTTGAAGCAAAGAGAAGGTAGTATTTTAATTGATTAAAGCGACTATTGTACGATTTAGTCTTGTGTAGTGTATGCTCTAAAAGTTATTGTTCGCTGAACACTATATTCACATCTTGATTTAGGTAAGTTTACAATAAGCGTTTTCCTTCAACAACTTTATTTTAAAAATTGAACCAAGTAGTAATGTTGTGCATACTTTAGAGCTTTCTACCTTTTTCAATTCACATTTCTTGCTATACCAGATTGATTGCTGTTACACGCTGTAACATCTTTAGAATTTCTTAGTTTTGTAAATAAGAAATATAAAAGTTTGTTCAAGAGATATAGGAATTTTGTACTTCTATGATTTTGTTCTTTTTCTGTTTCGTACTTCTTTGTATACATTTTTTATTTACATTGAGTACACAAAAGTCATGTCATGATATCATCAGCTTTACTGGTTTTTGCATTAAACTTTAATATCTATCTAGAAACTGACTGGTTTAGTGGTCTTGATAACTTATAAATTGGTTAAAATATTAGGCAATAACGGGGAAGACCCGAGTTCTGTCCTTGTTGTCATCAACTATTTTTTTCTCTTCCTGGCCTACGATAACTACTTTTCAATACACTTTTACTTGTAAAAAAAAAAAAACGTTCGCTCACATTTATTGCACTTTCTTATCAAAACTTGCTATGTACAAAAATGCTTGTAAAATGTACAGGAAGTGCATGTATTTTTTTTCACAATGCAGTTGTGAATTGGAGGAATTTTCATAGTTTAAGAATGATCCTAAGCTTAGGGGGTCAGAGGCAGTCAGAAGCTCTCTTTTTGAACATGTTGTAGTTCTATTTTTGGCCACTAGATGTTTATAAATACTTCGATCGCCGCGCGCCCGTCTGAGCTTTTTCCAAACTACGTAGTCAATAGTGAAGTTCTCTTTAGGAAACAATTTCTTAAAAATATTGTGTGAGGGGAAACCGCAAAATCTTCCCTACTACGGATGACTAAGGGTCAGTTCTACAATCGACCGCTAAGCTTCTAGTCAGCGCTAAGTTGAGGCCAACTCTCATTTTGCGTACTCTCATTGGCCAAAATCAGACTTGCCCTCAACTTAGCGTTGACTAGAGATTTAGCCGTCGATTGTAGAACTGACCCTAAAGGGGTCTAGGATATCAGAACCTTTAGGAACTAAAATTGGCCATTCCTAGCTTTAGACGTGAGAAGGAAAGCCACAATTAAGATTCTCTTATGTAGGGCCTATTTTATTCTCGCATGAAATACACTGTAGCTAAGAATTAAGTTACAGTGGCGTCGTGCTACACAAGACTAATCTCAAATTCCCACTCCGATTAAATTTCATATTCCTCTCTTAACAGATTCAATCGTTCCAATAAGTGAACCGAAAACTATAAAGATTGTAGCTTGTTCTCAAGATACTCACAACCGAAGTTTTGTTTACTTGGTAAGATGACGTCAGAAGAACGTTCAATTTATTTGTGACCTTCAGGTGACTCGGTAACGTCAAGTACATCTGTTTACATAAAATTGTAAACAAATATATATTATTGATATTAAAGAGTGAAAAATATGTGACTGCACCGGGGATCGAACCCGGGACCTTTGTGTTACCGTCCCAATGCGTTACCAACTGCTCCACTCACTCACATACTTTTCACTCTTTAAAATCAATTGTATCTGTACCTACAGAGGCTTGATGTACAGAAAAAATAGGAAGCTGCCTGCATTTTAACTTTGGAAATATATATTAGTATACCATACGGTACTCCCGTCAGGTTGCAGCATGATTTTGGGACACTTACACTTTCCATTTTACACTAAAGAGTAGCAATAATCCGTCCTCTTTTCTTTCGTTTATGCTATTTACATAGCGAGGAACTGCAGCAACACCGATATTTTTACTTTGTGTTTGGAAGTGTAGCTGTGGCTGTAAAATACCGCAGTAACATATCCTTGCTGTAAGTTCTCCGAAAGACATAGGAATTCCATTATGTTTGAAAGAATGAAATATCAGTGTTTTTTTTTTTTTTTTTGGCAAAAATAGAACTTTGTTTCCTTTTCTTCGTGTGTGCTTTTCAATTGATAAAAGAAGAGAAAAGCACCATCTCATGGACAAAGGAAAAGAAAATGTAAGTGTTGTTCAAAGATAATCGATAGTTACAAATCTTTTTAAGCTCCATTCTTTCCAATAGTCTTGGAAAGGAAGGAAGTCCACTGCTAGTGTAGAGGAAAACCGTCTTGTCCCACATCCAAACGCCTTTCTACTTTCTTTTGTTATCGCTTTTTTTTTATTCTCTTTCTTTGTGAACCCTTACATATCCCTCCCCCATTTGTTTTCATTCTCCGTCGAAGTCAAATGTTTGCTTGAAGGAGTTCTAGTTGTGACATCAGCTCTCCAGGAATGAAGACGGGACAAAAATTTGGGCGGTGGAGAAGAGTCAAGAATATTTGTTCTGTCACAGACAAAATACTGACTGAGCAACACGTAAAAAACAAAAAGACCAAAATAGGAGGAAGTAGTTTTTCTTCTTCCTTTTTTTTAGTTGAAGTTATTTTTCTGAAAATTGAGCTCTTCCTTTTAACGTTAAGATTGTGTTACGAATAGCACACTAGAAGTTGCAAATTAATATGATCTACCGCTTGCTAAACTATTTCTCTTCCGACTAAGAGTGTTCGGAAGGGCGAAGTCGATTCTGGAATTATTTGATTCCGAAATATTCCAAATTTCGGAATTCCAACTGTCCGAAATTCCGACTTTCGAAATCTGAAGTTCCGACATTCCGGAATTCCGATTCTGATTTTCATTCCAGTATTCCGAACACTCCTAGTGCCGACTAACCCATCAGCGAGATGAGTGGTTTCTGTGCATTTTTGAACTTCCGCAAACAATCTTGTAAATAGTTGGTATAATCCTACTTACAAAAAATAGTACTAGGTAAACTCCAACAGAAATTGTTACACAATTACATGGATTTAATTTTCAGTTCTGTGTTTATAAATCAGTGTTTTTTTTAACCTTTTAGTACTCACGGACCGGCAGACTACCAGAAAAAACTTTCAAGGATTGAGATGCCAGAAAGTTAGGTTATTTTTGACGTTCACAAAATGCCAGCATATCTTCAGATTCTAAATGTTTTTTTTAAAAAAAAGTACAAATCTCGTTTTTGAACTGTCGAAATTACAAAATAAGTGTTAATATTTAAATATATTAATTTGCCGAGGACCAGTGCAATAGTTTCGCGGACCGGCGGTTGAAAACCACTGGGAAAAATAATATATTTACCCATTGATGTATGCAGAGGAGAGTCCAGATATTTGAAAACCCGATAATTGAGATGCTAATTTCAGAGTCGCTATTTAATATCAATAACTTTATTTGTGTACGGTAGGGCGCATACTAACTGAGCAGTCGAGCGAAGCAAATCACGCTCCAGATATAAGGGTTTGGTACACCTCGAAAGCGCGGTTAGACAAACAGCTCTGTTTTTGTTTAAAATCATGTAATTTCTAAGAACGGGACCATGTGGGTATTGAACTATGAGTGGGTTTTAATGTGAAGTAGACTAAAGTTGTCGAAAACACAATATGACGTAATTCCTACGTAAGTGCCCTATTCCTTACCATTCTGCCTCAACTCATGGAAGCTTAATCCAATTCCTGACTTACAGTTTTAATTTACTACTTGCTTCTTACTTTTGAAAATTATTAGGGTCTACCTACTTACAGTAATTTACTACGTACTGCTTATTTTCTTAACTAACTATGTGCTTATATTTTTTAGGTAGATTTCGAAGAAAAATATACCTATTGAGATCGGTACGATATGAGAGTATAAATATATATTTATATATTAACACGCTAGAGGCCATAATTTTGAAAATATTTCAACCAAATTTTTATATGTTGTTTCTAGGCTTAATAGCTCGGTTAAGTTCGTTAACGAGCAAAATCGGTCGCCATCTTGGATCCAAAATGGCCGCCGAACCCATTGTTGTATAGAATACACAACCTAAACCGCTGGGGCTATTGAAATCAAATTTGGCATAAAAGTACAACATCACTTTTTGATTACGAAAATGTTACCTAATAAGTTCAAAGACGCCATCTTGGATCCAAAATGGCGAAAGTAAGAAATCTATTTTCCATATCGTTTGAGCTAGAGATACGAAATTTGACATAAAGGTGTATTGTCACTAGTAGTTCAAGAAAATATTACGAAATGTTGAAAAAGTCGCCACCTTGGATCCAAAATGGCCGCCGAACCCATTGTTGTATAGAATACACACCCTAAACGGCTGCAGCTAGAAATATCAAATTTGGTAACACTATACATTATCACTTGTATGTTACTAAAATATTACATGATGTATCCAAAGACGCCATCTTGGATCCAAAATGGCGGACCTAAAAAAAACATTTTCCACACCGTTTGAGCTAGAGATACAAAATTTGGCATAAAGGTGCATTATGACGAGTAGTTTAGGGAAGTATTTCAACATTTGGGAAAAGTCGCCATCTTGGATCCAAAATGACCGCCCAAAATCCCATTTTGTACACCGTTTGAGCTGGATAAATGCTATTTTACTTGAAATTGTATCATCACAAGTAGGTCACGATAATATAAGAAAACTTTCAAAAAGTCGTCAACTTGGATCCAAAATGGCCGCCCCAAAAACCCAATTTCCAAATCATTGAAGGTAGAGAAACGAAATTTTCTTTGAAGGCGTATGACCAAGAGTAGGTTACAATAAATGGGGAAAACCTTCCTTTTGGGGGCGCAGCCCCCCGTGGGAGGGTGCAGATGGATACCATGGTGGTGTAGTGCTGCAGGGAGATTTTGGTTAAGACAAAGGAGACGCATCCTCTCAAAAACACTGAAGTTGGGGGGCAACCCTCCCAGCGAAATAAATTGAGTATATATATGTCTTGTGGGGTATCGTTGAACAGCTCTTGATGAATAATCTACAAATCAATAAATAGCTTCTCGATAGCTCTCATATAAGGCGAGGTTTGAATTTTTGAAAATAAAGGAAAACTTCGAGATCTACCTCAGCCTGTAGGCCTACCGAAAGGAATTTTTATTTTTTAACTTACTTTTTATTTTCGTAAATGATTACATATTTAATATTTTTAATTCGCTTCTTCTTATCGTAAATTATTACTTACTGTTTTTTTTTTAATTTCAGGTGAGTTCATATCGAATCATCCCAAGTATTATGTAATCCAACAAATGACAAGAAAGTACTTTATGGTAAGCAGAATTATCTGGTCTGTTTTTGAGTATATATGAACTCCCGTTAATGTTGTTCGTATGTAGGGCAGGACCGCTGTCCGTATGGAACATTATATGCAAATACATTTTGCAGCTTGACTGTAGATAATCGTCGGCTGGCTGACATAACGACGCCTTTTTTTTTTTCGAGGTTGGGAATTTCTACATGTTGCTGTAATATACCGTACCATCACCTCAGAAAATTCCGTTCCTCGAAACCCAATAGCAAGAGAGAGAGAGAAAAAAATGAGTTTCCAAAGATCCGTAACTATTAAAATCTCTTCTGCGTGTCTTTTAAAATCGAGAAAATTGAGGTTCGTCACGACGCCAGCCAAACGACAATATAGACTTGTGAGTACTTGAAAAAAAAACCCTCTACTGTTCGCCAAATAGAAATGTCCAACATTCAGAATTTTATTATTACGCTTTTTTTGCAGATATTTGTGAATAAAAAATTCCGACTTAGTGTGTACTTTTGATCCAATATGCACGTAGATAAAGAAATCAATGTAGAAAAAAGCTTTTACCATTAGCAATATTACTTATTAATAAACACATTGTCTTAGATGCTTGAGATGAGTTTATTTATTCTAAGATTACGGGCAGTTTGTAATAATGTTAGCGGATAAGGAGAAAAGTATTTTCTGAAGAATTTCTATCCTGGCTGAACGGTCAAACATAGGTGAAAAGGTTAACCTAAAACAAATCTTTGTGGTGTCCAATTTCCAACTTAACAAACAGCCTGCATTTTAAGAAAAACAGATGCCATTCAGTCTATTTATGTAGAATGTAGATGTTTCACACCAAAAACTCCATCTCAAATTGAAGGATGACATCCTTCAATCATCACAACATCCGGTAAAAGAAATTCGAAATAAAGCGGTCATTATATCCATAATTGGTATTATTAGTCCGGTTCTTTTTTTAGTTCAGATTTCTGCGCTGTGGTACTACTGCCAAATTCCGTCTGAAGAATTGCTTGATTTTCTGAAAAAGGGGGGGGGGGTTGAGGACACGATATCTGTTGTTACATCCCAGCATTCCCGTTTATTACAAACGCGGGGGAAACACTTAACCCACCTAAAAAAATAGTGAAAGTCGTTAGAATCAGCGATGTTATTCTGCCAATAGTGTGTATAGATAAATGGAACGGGAAATTCAGTAATTTTCGAACAGGACCTTGCGTCAGACCTGATCCACGTTTAATTTCACTTGGTCTTTTCAAAGATTATCCATTACCTTTTATTATCAATTTGTTTCCTTAAAACTACATGAAAAATATAAATCGTATTAAAATCACAAACTGTGTTTAACCAAACACCAGAGTTTGCCAAAGGCAAAAAAACACAATTCGGGTTTTGAACTAAAGTCCAAGTTTGATGATCAAGTGAAAACATAGCTGAAAAAAAAGTCTGATAAAAGGGATGGTGGGGGAGAGACCTGGTTTGGAACAAAAAGCTGGTGGTTAACATGTAGTTTACTGTTTTTATTTTAAATCTTTGATATAGTGCCGGATAGATCAGTCGATGCAAGGTTTGGTAGAGCCGCTTTTGAACCAAACAGTCCACCACGGAACTCGAATTTTTTAAAAATAGAAATTCAATTTGATATTGGAAGAAGATAGGCAAATTCTTTTGAATAATTGACCACAAACAAGTGTATTCTGATTTTAACAAACTATATATTTTTTGATTATTTACAGATCTGATTTTTAGCGAAATCTTGGAGGTACGGAGGCAAAAGGCGTTTTGACAACGATGAAACGAACGGCGTTTTTCAACACTTGAATTTACTGGTTCCTATAATTACGAAAAACTTTGACTTTTACTATTTTTCCAACGGGAATCGAACCCACAACATCGGACAAACCGACAAACGAGACGTGAACGTACTCCTTTGTACTTGAACCAGAAACAACTTACCATTTGGAACTTTCTACCAAATAATTGCACACATCTGCATACTGGGAATCGATAAGCGATTCAGTTCGACTTCCTGCTGCTCGTCATTAATTTGACGCCAGTGTGTTTGGATCCAACTAGCCTTAGGAACATCACGTATACTGACGACATGATGTTTCGAACCTGGTTAAGTATCGAAACGCAGTCAGACCAATAGGAAGTTCCACAACGTAATTGTCGAAATCGAATGTATTACACACACATGAATCGAATGGTCCTCCTTCAATCTGCTCTTGGTGTGCATTCATTGGTTTGCTATACAGGATGAGAACACAAAACAGAATTCAATATTTCCCCAAACATCAATAGTAATTCTCGCGAAAGTGTTGCTCAAATGACGAAATCGCACAAATAAATCGTAATGCAAACAAGAACGGGTACTTACAAACTGCATAAGAGTCGTCTTCTTGCCCTCGAGTTCATATCTCGGACTCTGTCTTTAAAATACACAACTTGTTCAAAAACAAAGTTAAAATTATACTTTCAGACTTAAACTCAAGTCGGCGACCGCATCGTAGAGGGCTTTTCTTGTTAGATGTTTTGCTCCTACCAAGAGCTGGATGATTCTGTGTCCGCTATAGCAAAAATCGCTCATAAATATCAAACAACAACACCCGAACTGCGTGGTGAGAGGGGGGGGGGGGGGGCTAAACATAACCGAAAAACGCCTGTTACCTCCGAATAGTCGACTCTTGACACACTTTTGGTTCATGACATCTCTACTGCTCTGAAAATACAAAGAACAAGAAACAAGCACAAAGAAAAACAGGCATATACAGTTACAATCGAGGAATTGTCCACTTCTTCCCCTTGCTGTGCGCTTCTGAATCTCTTCTAAAATCGTAGTTTCAACTCTTTCAAACCTACCATTATCGGAGCTCAATATTATTTTTTTTTTTTTCAAGTAATAAATGGAATAAGTTCCAGATCATATTATACATTCACTTAAAATGGAACAAAACACCTTCAAGGTTTTAGCGAGCCTTGATCTGTACTCCTATTAACTAATTACCAAATGCCACATTACACAATTTAACTTATTATTACACCCTAATCACATACATATTAAATAAATAACCAAATAGAGATAGAAAGAAATGAGTTATAGAACAGAGTAAAAGATGGGGGTTAGGTCGACCTTAGAAGGGGGGTGGGAGTAATAAAGTACATAATAACACCTGATTAAGAATATTAAATCACCTATTTTACATATTGATATGCAAATTCTTAATTAATTTAATATAAAGCAAAACTGCATGGTTACAAAAAAAATGAAAAACAGTTTGTTTTTTTTGTATCTAAGGACTTCGGTTTATCTCAAATAATAAACTGTTTCGAGACATCCATAGCTGTTGCTGAGATTCGAACCTGAGGTCGTGTCACTCGTGAACTGAAACCTAATGCCTGAGAACACTCGATTATCGCAACAAGTCTTGTGGTCTTGAAGAAATACTGCTGTGCAAAGAAACGAAGTTGTAATTAGCCAAATTCTAACTATGAAATCTGTGAAATTGAATGGGAAATGCTTTTAAAGTTCCTGTTTTTCAGAGTAGCAATTTGAAAATATTTATCACTAGTTTTATAGAATTTCTCTTATTACTGGACCGCTACAAACTCGAATTTCAAAGTTTACCACGTGAAAGAAAGTGTATTTCTTGTACACGTTTTCCATACTTTCACTGTGGTACATTTTCCGTTACTATAGTCGCCACGGCGTAAGAAACGGTGTGCAATCACAGACAAGCAGCACCAGACGTCCCTACCATTGACTGCTGGCAGCGTAACACAATAAAAAGCATCCGCGCTATTGCCTTCGCTGAATCCCCGCTCCATCTCTTCTAGGCGGAGCCACACCGGTTCTTATCTCGTGGCAACTATAGTGTTTGTTGAATGGCGCTCCTAAAACTGGGGAAGCGAATTTTACCCCCTAAGTCAAAAGGTTACGTCACAAAACTTTTGGAACAGTTGCTCTTAGAATTATGTTCGTGGCCGGAAATTTACCCCCCAACTAATTATTACATAGCCGGTCAGATTTTGATTCATATGAATAAATTAAAATTGTAATAATAGTAATTAAAATCCCGACTCGAAATTTTGCCCCATCCCTTGAAATTTACTCCCTAGTATCTTTTTAAATATAGTAGAAGGTGGAATTTTAACCCCTCGGAATTTTACCCCCGTAGATTAAAATATAGTGGAAGGCGGAATTTTACCCCCTCCCTGAAATTTATCCCAAGTTTCTTTAAAATTATACTGGAAAGCGGAATTTCTCCCCCTCACCATAAGTGTTTTCATTACTTATGTAAGAACCACTTGAGCATTTGATTTTCGCTGAAAACAATGAGTAAACAATTCCCTCAATTCCCTGAGCAGTTAAAATGATCATTGAATAATTCGTGTTTTATACTTAAGTCATGTAAAAATAGACCTGTTAGAATTTGTACAATGAATTAGACTACATTAAGTGGTTCACCAAGGGGTATACGAAAGCACGATCTTAAACCTTTTTTTCTATTGAACTAGAATAATGTGGAATTGTGAAATAAGAGTATTTGAAGTATTCCGACAGAAAAGGCTTCAATACCTATAATAGTATAATACTGAAAAACACGACAATGGTACCGAAATCGAGACGTGCTTTTTCAAAGCGAGACGTGACAGAGACGGACACAATCGAGGCCGAAACGAGACCGAGCCAGGCTCCTCAAGACTGTCGGTCTCGATAGACTTGAGAAAAATCTACGATTGTCCAAACAGGACAATTGGCTGCAGATTCTGTGCGTTTTCTCCCATGGGGTGATCTGTGGATCATTGGCACCCAAAGAAAAATTTCCAGGGAGGGTCAAAATTTGTCATGTTCCTATAATACTATAAATTTTGCGAGAACTATAAAGTTTGCAGGTTCAATTCCCAGCATAACGAGCTTAATTTGCTGGTCCAGCACATCCAGCACGAAATTCCAGAACAACCAGCATACTTCGAGATACCAGTCACACCAGCATATACAACTGGTATTTGTACCAGAGAAATCCAACAAACTATGCTTTATACCAGCAAAGTTTGCTTGTTGAATTTCCAGCATATCCAGCATGAAGTTCCTCCACAACCAGCAAAAAATTAAAGCTAGCATAGTTGCTGGAATTTGCTGGACCAGCAGGTCCATCCAGTTATGCGGGTACCAATTTCCAGCACCAACAGCTGGTCCAACATATCCAACAAAAAATCCAGTATAACCAACATAAATCCAACAATTCCAGCACAATCCAGCATTGTTTTCTAGAACCACACAAATTTTAACCTGGGGATGCGTTTTATGCAAATTGTATATGCAATAAACCCAACATGGCGGATATGAAGAAATTATAAATCTCACAGACTAGATTGGTACCTCGTACAGCCTAAACCATTTGAGCGATTTAAACAAATGAGGCGTCCTTGGATTCGTCTTGATCAACACTGTGTCATAGGCTATATGACATGATAATAAATCCAACGTGGCGGATATGAAGACATTAGTAGACACGTATGTCAAGTTGCATATCAAATGAAAGGATTTTTTATGAAGATTGCTTTTCAGTTCTTTTTGTAGTCCGGTTTTAGTCTGTAAACTTTAATTCTTGTTTTCTCGCTTCATAACATGGACAATGTAATTTCTTCCCAAATAAGGAATTCATATTTTGATACTACCCCCAGAAGGCCATACAGTGGTACGGATATCTGAATTTTAATTTGTTTTGGACTTCCTCGTTTTCTCCCCTGTACTCTTCAAATGACTATTGATATATTTTAATTGCATTTCCCTGCTTTCACAATGCCTAACATTGCCTATACTTTCAACAGTCGATATTCAAAAAGAAAGAAAAAAATATGTATTTTGGGGTAAAAATTTAATTTTTTTATTTTTATATAAAAGCAAATTTCAATGCCTATTGAAACTGCCTCTTATCATCTTTTTAAGCCGGCTCCATGAGTCAGTTAAGCAAAATTTGAAACTATTTATGACATTTGTGTATGAAGTAGTGGATGTTACAACGCCAATATAAAATAGGAAGTTTAAAACCACGTAAATCAGTAATAAAAATATGGTTTGATAAAAGTTTCTTCATTTTCGTAAGTAACTGCAAGAGTATGAAGTTTCATTATCAAAAATAAAAACTGATTTATGTCTACTTAAAGAATAGCCATTTTGTGGACGAAGACCCTTAAAGGAAAATGTCTGCCCTTGTCATTGTGTTTTGCACCTGGCGTCAAATGTTTAACTTCAAACAGTGCATAGTTATTTTTTGCGTTTTTGTGACTGAAATGACTGTTCTATCTTTATTATACCAATAAATTTACTTCCAGGACACGACTTTTCATTTGCAGATTCTTGTTAATTAACGTCTTTTTAGTTAGAGTTTCTAAGACAGGGCCAAACTCAGGATATATTTTATTTTAGTGGCCATATACATAATGCTAAATTTTACTTTTTTATGTCTGTACTTGGAAGCATTTATTTTGTTTGTTGCCTTACTTTCTAAAAAAAATGAGCGTAAAAATCATAATATGGTGGTTTGAAAATTTTTGCAATATTTATTATTACTAATAGTAAAAGCAGAAAAATCCTAAAATTAGAATGAATTTTTTCCAAGTAACAGCAAAAAATATTATGAATAACGAAAAAATGATAACTGTAAAAGATGTGCAATTGAACGTGATATAAAATAATATACCTAGGTTTAAAGCAAAATGTAATCTCTAAAAAGTAATAATAATAATAACATTTCGTTTGTGCACGCTAAACACCACTAGTACGTCAGTTTGTTTTCGTCGTATACACTAAATGTTTAATACCATTGTTTTTATTAAATAATTTTTATTAGATTATATTTGCTTAGTTCAAACCTTTTGGGTGAACTTTCTTTAGAAAAAAAACTCTATTAGATTGATAAACTGAACTTCGAGGAAAAAATATATTAAAATTAATGTTCTTTCTAAAAGCGAAAAACAAAAAAATCCATATGAAAAATAAAAGTAAAAATAGGCTCCGTTGCCGTCGAGATCTTCTAAGATGCGTACTTTTTTTTTTTTTTTTTTTTTTTTTTTTTTTTTTTTCGGCACATCAACCATTTTTAAATTTTGAATTATATATTGGACAGCATGATCCAATCTCAAAAAGGTATATATAGCCGTTTTCTATCTCCACTGCTGGATGAAGGCCTCCCCCTTTTCTTTCCACATATCTCGGTCTGCTGCTATCCTCATCCATGTTGCTCCTGAAAAACCCTTGATTTCATCTATCCATCTTGCATTTGGGCGTCGTCTCGGTCGTTTCTTTTCTCTAGGAATCCATCGTCCACCTTCTATCTGTTCGTCTAGCTGTGTGACCGGCCCATTTCCACTTCATCTTCTTCGCAGTCTTGATTATATCCTCTACCTTTGTTTGTGCGCGAACCCATTCACTTGACTTCCTGTCCCTCCTGGTTATTCCTAGCATGCACCTCTCCATTGCTCTTTGTGTGACTCTCAATCTTTGAGTCGTTTGCGCATTCAATGTCCAAGTTTCGCAGCCGTACGTCAGTGTAGTCTTCCAAACGAACTCCACCCCATTTTGCATCTTCTATTTATTTCATCAGTATATATATAAACATTTGAACTGGAGGTGGTTTTCGTGTGAGGCGATGATCAGAGAAACCGTATAGAATTTATGATATGAGTGTCTCTGCATCTGCAATAGACAGATTTCTGAAGAGACCTTCCTAAAAACTCAAGATAAAATGAGTTAAGACCAACTGCTTCACCATATTCATTTACTTCGAATTGCATCAACTAATCAAAAACCTTAATTTAATTCTAATGCATTTCTTATAGAAGTTTACAAATTTATCGTGCATTATATATATATATATTCTAATTGTGGACACTGAGCGCAGCGTCACGCCATACAAATTCATTCTACAAGTCGAACGACTGAGGAGGTAAATTTCAGGGGCGGGAGGGGAGGGGTTTAATTCCGACAAGTGATGGTGGAGCATCTGTGTGACTATGTGGGTGATAGAAAACCGAGGGGGGTAGATTTCAGGGGGGGGGGTAAAATTCCGGTAAGTGTTATAGAGTAAAAATATTAAATACAGTTTATTAAAATATCTTATTAACTACATGATTGATTGAAAGTATATCAGAACGAGTGATAATTTTATAAACTAACAACCGAAAAATGTTGCAGGCCGGAATTTTACCCCACTAAATAGTGACGTCAAAATTACGTAGAATCCGTTTGAGGGGGGGGGGGTAGATTTCAGGGGAGTAAAATTCCCGCGACCCGTAAAACTACTATGGCTTACACCCTTAACCAATTAAGTGACGAAGGATACAGTAACTCCGTTACTTTTAGGCCTATCTCTAGAAACTGAAGAGGTTTGATCCTGAAATGACTAGACTTAAGTCTGATTTTGTTCTCGGGTGTGTATACGAGCGTGTTAAAGAAGAGTAGTCTATAAATCATAACGGTGGAAAAAAGTGTTTAAACTTTGAGACAGACGTGATGAACTTCCGATAGTGGCTACACAGGTGTGTTACACATCTTACAGACGCACGTATGATAATTTCAGAGAAGTGTGCAAGAAGTGTAATTTTACAGTGTAAAAGTAAACATATTTACTGTTACGAGAATTTCAAAAAGGGAGATCCGGAGTCATTTTGAATATGAAATGTTCATTATATATGGCTACCCGGAATTTCGCAATAAATTCCGGATCAATCCCTAACTACTTCACTTATCAAGTTGGTACAACGTAACGTAAATCCTGGAGGCGTCATTTCTGTAATTTGTTTCTTTATTTTCTTTTCCCCTTAAAAAAAAAAGAAAAAAGAAAATGATTTAGTGACCTTAGAAGTTTCAAAAAGAAAGTATACGTATGTTTGTTTTGACGAAATATGTGCAAAGTCAGTGCGTGTGTTTATATATTCAACATTGAATGACTCAAAGAAATTACTAAGAATGACAATCCATTTTTATTTCTCGTTCAATTCCAAGAACCCCATGAACAATACTTATACATAAAAAAAATGTGTTGAAAACTTTAATGTTTTGTTCTTTGTTTTATTTGAAGGACTTCCAGAAACGTGTCAAGGTTACAATCTAGTGGGTGCTAGGAGGAAGAGATTGTATGGCACTCTTCTTTTGGAAATTCATTATTCATAATTTTTATAGTTTGTGAAACAGAGAGGGATGTCCTCCTCCCAGTAATAAAGTTTAAATTTAAAAACGTGATAGGACATTTGGAGGAAATAATTTTGTTTGTGTTATTTTATTTAAGTTGAAATAATTTTTCGTAAAAACCTGACAAACAATATTAAAGATAGTTTCTTCTTTCTATGTTTTTCTTCTCTACAAACTAATGGAATTGTAAAAGAAAAGAATCCAATAATGGATGTTTTTTTAGTTGAAGGCCGTAAGTATATTATCGATGTTTTCAAACGTGCCATTCTTTCATGTTTTCAGGAATTTTGCGCTAGTTTTATGGATGCTTAGTATGAAAACTTTGTGTGTGACTAGAATAAATACAGCGTAATTTTGAGATCGATGTTAAAGCTTTAGACTGCCTTTGAATATCAACTTGGAAACAACAAAATAGCACTGGTTACAAAATATGAAATTATAGTCTTAAATATGTTACTGTCTGTAAGAATCAATACAACAGAGTCCTAATCAACTTCAACATCCGCTCCTGTTATGGCACGTAAGATTTCTAATCTAGATTCGATTTTCTTCCAAGAGTTCATAAGCAGTGTAAAAAATGTACTTTACAAATCCTAATCAAATGGTGTGAGATCGGGTAAGCAGGAAGGCCACGAAATCGGTATACCATGCCGAACCCAGAGTCCAGAGAAATTCAGATCAAGGAATTTTCTGACAAGTAGCAATACTTCAAAGAGTTATTTGGGGAACTGACCGGTTGCAGCTCAGTTAGTAGAGCGTTGGTTTAGGTCGGAAAGTCCTGGGAACGATCACAGCGGCAACCTATCCTGAGTCCTGACAGGTTTATCCTGTGACACCGCTCCTTTTCGGTGCATCACTAAGAATCTCTTGAAATTGCTTTAACTGGCGTCGGATAGATATTATCTTGTCTCGAAAACACAAAACGTCCATCTTGAAGTATTACGTCATATATTCTTCCATTTATCAATATGGCGTCTGGCAAACACAGCCTTATTAAATGAAACTTTTCGAGTTTTACTTTTACGAGGTCACTGGTAATCGCGCAACGTAGCTTCTAAGGGCCGGGTCAGTAGTGACCAAAAGCTTGCATGGACGGACGGGGATCGAACCGTCTACCCCTGACACCAGAGATCAGCGCGCTACCACCAACAACACTGTGATCCCTTATTATACTTACGTATTCCATAAGCATACTGCTCCATACTTGGGAGCATACGTAACAAGCATAAATGAGATCTCGGAAGAAATAAAAAGTCGCTTAGTATCGGGGAACGCATGTTTCTATTCAGTCCAAAAACTTCTAACATCGCGATTAATATCAAGGAAATTAAAATTGAAAATATACAGAACGGTTATTCTGCCGGTAATATTTTACGGTTGCGAAAGTTGGAGTACGACCCTACCAGATGAACATATATTGCGTGTGTTTGAAAACAAGGTTTTGAGAAAGATATACGGGCCGAAACGGGACGAGATGACTGGAGAATGGAGGAGACTGCATAATGAAGAACTCCACGGACTGTACGATTCACCAGATGTAAAAATAATGAAATCAAGACGATTAAGGTGGGCAGGCCATGTAGCTCGGATGGGGGAAAAACGAAGACTATATTTATCCTGGTTGGAAGGCCGGATGGAAAGAGACCATTGGGAAGACTGAGACGTCGTTGGGAGGACAATATTAGTAAAGATCTTCGAGAAGTAGGCGTTCGTGATGAAAACTGGTTTGATGTTGCCCAGGATAGAATCCAATGGCAAATGTTTGTTACTGCGGCGATGAACTTGCGAGTTCCATAAGCCATAGAGTTACTTAGTTAATTCCATAAGCAGTTTTATGTTGTTGGTTCCGGATTGACAAAGTTTAGGCAACGGATACTCCGACAGTAACTTAGAATCATCCGGTATTACCGAGTGGGGTGGCTTGTCAGTACTGTGTTAGCATTGAAAACTGAAATCGCAAGGGTCTGATTTTGAAAGCGGGCCTCGCTGGTCCATCACACATAGCCATACATCGTTGCATTTTTATTAAACAAAACAAACTGCCCTACTTTTACTAGGATTTAAGACAGCTCTTTACTGTTAGGTCTATTAAATTTCCTGTATTGTCCATTGGAAGAGGATAAAGAAAGTGACGACCCTGTTCTAAATTCTCAGTATTTGACTTGATGTAGACGAGTGCAAAATCTTCAGCTAAACTTACCACAATTTCAACCAGAGCGTCTGTCAGTAGGCGAACACACTACTGCATGATGAGCCACTTTGCTCGGTAGAAAAAAAAAAAGCTGCTGCAACAATAAAACAAAATTGAGTTGACAGTATGTCAAGTAAAAGAAAATGGGGGAGGGAGGATATGTTTTCCTTTTTGTGTAACTTCTCATTTCACAACCTTCCATCTTACTGTCAGTCACCTGTCAGGCGGGCAGAGAGACTCACTCTTGTTGGGGGTTGACTGGTGAGAAGTAAAAAGACAGCGCTTTGCTTCATGAAATAAAGTGAAACTAGAATTCCACCGTTTCTTCTTGTAATATGGTTTTATAAAACTGCGAAGATGGATGAAGCAAGTCTTAAAAACAAGCTGAGATTTAATTCTGATACACTTCATGCTATTTTCTGATTCTTTGCAGAGGAAGGAAAGGTGTAAAGGACTTTTAAAAATACATATCTGTTTTCGTTGTGTTTTTGAAGATTATGATGGTGCTTATTATAATCCTTATTGCAATTCGAGTCTAACTTAGCGCGCTCGATTTACAGATGCTTATCAGAATAATGGAAACACCTGAACGAAAGTGCAACTTACCAGATTAATATGGTGTCGGGCCACCTTTCGCCTTCAGAACAGCCTTGATGCGACGTGGGATGGAGGCATAGAGGTCGTGAATGGTAGCAAGTGGAATATTACACCATTCCTCGTGCAGGGCATCGGCCAGTTCTGTGAGAGAGGATGGAGGTGGAAATCGTCGCCGGAGTCGTGTTTCCAAGATGGACCACAGATGTTCAATTATGTTGAGATCTGGGGATTGGGCGGGCCAGGGGAGGTGTTGAACTTCATCCCGATGTTCCTCAAATCACGCTGCAACAACTCCAGCTGTGTGAATGGGTGCATTATCATCCTGGAATATGGCGTCATTGTCCGGGAACAACATCCGGACCATAGGATGCAAGTGGTCTCCTAAAATTGCGACATAATCGTTGGCAGTGATGCGACCGCGAAGTGTGACCACAGGACCCAATGAAAACCATGATATTGCGGCCCACAGCATCACCGTGCCGCCGCCATGTTTCACAGTTGGGCGGAGACACTGCAGATCATACGCTTCTTTGGGCGTTCTCCACACATAAACACGGCCCGTGGTTTGGAATAGGGTGAATGGTGACTCATCCGACCATACCACACGTTTCCAGTCGTCAACGGTCCAAGTTGCATGGTCGCGGCACCATTTGAGGCGTGCTAAAGCGTTCTGGTCCCTGATGAGAGGTTTGGCCCGTGCAACACGACCCCGTAAGTTCATGTCATGTAATTCGCGGCGGACTGTGATTGTCGAAACAGGTTGGGGGAGGTGCTGATTGAGTTCCTCCGTCACTTGCGCCGCAGTGGCACGAGGGTTCCGCATGACAATGCGCTTTAATACCCGGCGTGCCCTGTCACTGATGCTTTTCTTCCGCCCACTGTTCCGCTTCCCCGATGTGGTTTTCCCGTGTGTTGTGTAGGCCGTCATCACCTTCGACACTGTCCCTGGCGACACACCTAACACACTAGCCACTGCCGTCACACTCACTCTACATAACCGCGCACCAACAATTTGCCCTCTTTGAAACTCTGAGAGGTCTTCCATTTTACACTACCTCCGTCTTCTGCAGCCACTGCACACTCCTGTTCCACGACGCCTGACGTAGTATGGAGACCGACCTAACACACCACCACCAGCAGTCCGGCGCTGCGGTCGCCACGACACCACTGCCAACCCATACATCTGACGTGTTGCCAACTACAGGTGTTTCCATTATTCTGATAAGCATCTGTATGTGTGCGTGATCACGAGTTCAATTCTCATCTGGGTCAACAGAGAGATTCGCAGCCCGCTTTACTGAAAACTCCGGTCTTTAAAAGTTTAACGGTTCGTTTAGGACGTTAATAACAATTTATTCAATCAAATCTTTTCATTCTATTCGGCAGGGTTATGGATAATGAAGGCAAATTACAGGTAGTCTAATCCTATTTTAGAATATGGTAAATTGCCTTTTGAAGCTACGTGTAGTTTCGTTAAGTTAGTGAAATCTGGAGTAAAGTAAAAAAAAAAAAAAAAAAAGTATTTTAAACATGTGTTGAAACTTTCGGATATCATTTGATTAGATCAGGTTTTAATTGGAAGAACAAAGATTTGAAGCTTAAGCCTCGATCCGACCCGATGCGCAGCCCAAGAGAAGTTCAACTCGAACCCGACTCGTGATCCTAGTGAATTTGACTCGACCCGACGCGTGAGCTTAGTGAGTCTGACCCTTTCGATTCCAAGACTTTGAGTGCTCCTGACCCGACCCATTCCGTGACCTAAGTTTCACTCACCTGCCCCTGCCCCTAGTGGTTCTAGCCCAAATTGACCCCGTGACCCGAGTAAGTCTGATCCGACCCGAACCCTTAACCAAAGGTAATAAGACCTGATTCGTGAACTGAATTGATCTGACTCGACCCGTTTGAAAGAACTAGCCATCGTCGTCCCTCGGCAAACATTTCCAGGATAAAAAAGTGGAAGATGTTGTATCAATGAGAAAGTGGTTTCATCAAAACTTATTGATGTTCAATCGAAATAAGTGCTTCTTAACGAAACACTCATTTTGAATATAAAATGTGATCTTTTGATATGGGATTTCGATGCTTTACGGATGTTCTTTATTCTTTCAAAATTGAAAGATTTATTTCTTATTGTTTTAGAATGGTACAATACAATATAATATTATTATTATTATTTATTTTTAATGCGAAGCTTGGAGCAGCATCACATAACCAACGTCAACTTATCTATAAATTTTGTTCATAAGTGATGCCCGACGCTAATAACTTGCTCGCTGGAAGCAACGCAAGTAAACGGCAGTCAGCTATCAAATTATTTTGACGCGATACCTGACGGGAATATTTCGAAAGCGTTGCCTGGCAGATGCCCTGCTGGAGTACTCAGTAGAGTGTTGGATCCGGTTTCACACAGATTTGAACGTTCTCAATCAGTTTAACCATAGAGCCTCCAGAAGTGAAGAAAGGGGGGAAAAGAAGATGTCAACAATCAACAGCAACACCAACAATGTACATCGATTAAAACATCTTAATTTCAAACAAAGCATTTATGTTTTTCCCGTCCTTAAGATTTGCATTGCTTGATCAATGGTAGATCTGGTAATGGAATATATAGCGGCCGTGTAAGGGTGCGAAGCGTTAATACAAAAACATACTTTCTGTCGTGTTTCATTATTGCGATTACCTTCATCATACAATACAATATACTTCAAGACATTGAATTTGTTTCAATCAATTTGTTTTGTTATCTACACGATAAAGTGACATAAAATGCAAGACTGATAAGAACATCGAAGTCTTATATTTGTAGATTATATACGTGCTCTTCACGAACCCTTTTCTAAATTAAATATAGAACGCGCGAAAATTTACACGAATAACATACTTGAAAAAAAATCTTAGAAATATAAAATTTAACTATTATTAGTATTATTATCAGTTTCATTTTTGGTAATCCGTATATTAACTCAGATTTCCAAGAATTGCTTTTAAAATTTTATCTATGTATTTTGTGTTTATATCAATTTTATGTAAATGATTTAAGAATTCCATAATTTCAGATTCTTTTGTACCATTTTAAATTTCTAATACCTAATTTCTAATACTATTTTGTGACAAAAATATTTTCGTAGGTCATTTTTTATGTTTATTTTAATATCAATAGAGATTTGCATGGATAACTAAGGCAACTAAAACTCATTTTTTTAATGGCGTACCATTTGTGAATATTATGACGCCTTGGTGGTGGTGAGGCGTCAGACTAGCGTCCAAAGGTTGCGAGTTCCAATCTCGACTGAGGTATGGAATTTGTGGATTTTAAAGCCATCGCCTTCTATAATTTAAGAGTTTAGACTGAGTGAATAGTTAATTTACTTTAAAAACTGACAAACATTTTTTTACGGAACAACTCTAGACAAATTAACTAACTCTATGGCTTATGGAACTCGCAAGTTCATCGCCTCAGTAACAAACGTTCGCCATTGGATTCTATCCTGGGCAACATCAAAGCAGTTTTCATCACGAACACCTATTGCTCGAAGATCTCTTCTAATATTGTCCTCCCAACGACGTCTCGGTCTTCCCAATGGCCTCTTTCCATCGGGCCTTCCAACCAGGATAGAATATAATCTTCGTTTTTCCCCCATCCGAGCTACATGCCCTGCCCACCTTAATCGTCGCGATTTCATAATTTTTGCAACATCTGGTGAATCGTACAGTCCGTGAGTTCTTCATTATGCAGTCTGCTCCACTCTTCAGTCATCTCGTCGCATTTCGGCCCGTATATCTTTTTCAAAACCTTATTTTCAAATACAAGTAATTTATGTTTATTTGCTAGGTCGTACTCCAACTTTCGCAACCGTAAACTATTACTGGCAGAATAACCGTTCTGTATATTTTTAATTACATTATCCTTGATATTAATCGCGATGTTAGAAGTTTCTGGACTGAATAGAAACATGCGTTCCCCGATACTAATAACTTTTTATTTCTTCCGTGACCTCATTTTTTCTTGTTACGTATGCTCCCAAGTATTAAATTTGTTTAATTTCTCTATGACCTCATCCCTAATTCTTATGTTTTTATTTCCTTCATTCCCTGTGTTTCAGCTTGTTATCATCTATTTTGTTTTATCTGTGTTTACCTGTAGACCTATATCACGGCACGCTTCTACTAAGGCATTGGTATTGCTTTGTAGTGCATCTATATCGTCCCCTATTAAATCTACATCATCCGTATACGAACAGTTGATTCAAACCATTCAATGATAGCCCCTTTTTGTCCGCTTTAATTTTTAAAATTGCATATTCTAACGCAAAGTTAAACAGTAACTCTAAACAAAATAGACATTCAATTTCACAAGTTGGGAATGTCACGTAGTTTGGTTAGCATGTCTCTGTTCAGTTCTAATTAAATGTGTGTTGACAAGAACCTAAATCAGTGATTCTGGTCCGTTTGTCCTAATCCCGTTTCGCCTTTCGCTATATTTCCTGTTTTTATCAACGTGTTCATTTTATCTCGGTTTTCGGCCAAACGGTATTTCCCGTTTCGCCCAGTGTTTTCTACAAGGGATTTTCATAGATGGGGGATATTTTAGAAATGCTTTGCGATAGGAAGCTACGAAGGAAACTGTATTTGGTAACTGAAATATGAAACTATGTGATTTATGAAAATTCGTGACTGCTCGATTTCTAAAATACCTGAAAAATGCACAAAATATAACCTGCATATAAAAATTTGGTATAAATATGGTGTAGGTTTATAATTTCTATTACAATATAAAAGATACGAAAAAACTACATGGACTAACTCGTATTTAACAACTTATAATTTTGAACCTGTACCTCTCAAATTCATTGCAAAATACAGCATTTAAGATTCTAAACGCAAGACATAAATGCTACAGCATCGACGTACTGTATAAGTTCAATGAGTCCATTTCTCAGTCTGCTTTTTAAAGCTGAAATACAGTCGTCAACTGGTTTGTATTTTAACTTCTGCGGTCTTGGTTGATGTCCAACCTCAAGCAATTTCATCATATTTTTATTTTCTCTTGCTCTTGTTTCACTACTCACAACAATGAAAATAAATTGGAGTGCTCGGACTGCAGCTTTCTGTTGAATTTGGATTGCCAACCTTCAACAATATTAAGTCTAAGAAAGAGGGATTAAACAAGGATTAAACCTAAGAAACACCAGAAACGTATTGTAATTAGTTGAAATTGCCTCATTAAAATTTACTTGCATTCCAAATTGGAGGTGTGTTCTGATTGGTCGGACCTACCTCAGTAACAATTAACTTTCTTTGTAAACAGTACAGAGACGTCTTTTGATTGGCCGAAGCTAGCTCATTAAAATTTCATTTTCCTTCCGAAATTCAGAGCTATTTTATTAACATTCGGTTGTCACAATTAAAAGTTAACAATATTGTAACTGTTTCCGAAAATTATTTTGCATGTGTACAAGATTTTTATTTTGCTGTAAAAAAATATTCCATGAAATTCCCTTCTAAGGCGAAACAGTCGTCCATATCTAATTAAAAATTCAGTTTTCTGTTAAACAAATTCTTGCTAGTTATTGGTTAATATTTAATACATCTTTTGGCACAGGGCCGCAAGGAATAGGTGTAGTAGATTCCTCAACTAATTTCAAACGGCCGCCATTTCGAAAGTTTCTTTTTTGTCAAACTAAACCTAAAGTATTTATACAACAAATTTTTTCTGGGAAATTTTGTTTCAATCCGTTGAAAATTACGGCAGCAACTCAGTATATTCTCGTTGTTTTAGTAGTGAAACAAGAGAA
>JAGDQP010002197.1:67253-108452 GCA_022664845.1 Lepisma saccharinum
AATAGGACGGGCGTGCATGACTATGGAACCAGAGGAATAGGACGGGCGTGCATGACTATGGAACCAGAGAAATAGGACGGGCGTGCGTGTTTATAGAACCAGAAAAATATAATTAGTTTACAGAACCAGAGATAAGTAAAAATCAGAGGATTATAGATTAGGAACCACTGCTTTAGTGTACGTCTTCTTTATTTCCTTTTTTTTATCTCTTATTTTGTTGGGATGTTGTATTTGCTCAGTCACGTTCTTTATCTGCATCTAACGTGACATTTATAAAGTAGGAGATAATTAGGTTGTGCGAAAAGAGGACGGAAGTTTTTTAATAGTTTTTTTTTCCTTGAGACAGGATGAGTGGTAGGGATGGCATTCTGGTGTAAAGCGTAAACTCAGTATTCCTCCTGGAATTTGTGTTCTTGTTTTTATCTTCCTCTAGCCACCACTGCAGTGTTGTGGCTAAGCTAGCGCGTGCTGAGCATCTGGTGTCTAGAATTTGGGAGATTCTGAAAGAATGATGTCTGGATGTGGTAGCGAATTAACGGAGTTAAAACTTCTCTTTTCTGTTTTTGGTGGAAAAAAAAAAGTTTTACTCCTTTTTTTTCTTTTTAGTTTTCTTCAAGATAAACTTTTTCTTAGCTCGTTTTTGGAACTGCTCTCCGTTGAGATTAGAAACAAATACAAAATATGTGTTAAACACACACACACACACACAGATTAAGAGACCTTCCTATCAACGCTGCGTGTGTGTATGTGAGTTTTCAGTTTTTAAAGATACTGGAACTCACAACCAATAATAACATTTTCGAAAGCAGCCCTAATGAACTACCTGACATTTTGACATTGTTTATTTTAGCTGAAAAATTAGAATTCCAGAAAAAGTACAGTTTCCTAGTCATTCTGTAGTGTGTATTAACATTGAATTATATTATTTATTAGATGAGCCCCCGGTTGTCCGATTGGTTAGCAGTTTTAGCATGCTTACCTTCCGTCATCGTGTCCAGGGCTTAAACCCGGTGGTTAGGAACCCCCCTGAAGCAAAATTGTGGGGCCCGTTTCGTCCTTAGAAGTTCGTTTAGAACCAATTCAGTCAATCTCAGATTCATTTAAGTTATTCTGTATAAGTGAAACTGACAACTTTTGGCCTAAGCTCGTCACGTCTGAGGGATGACGTACATCGACGATCACTTCTTCGGGGAGGAATGGTGAAAGTTTTTTCATCAATTTTCCCACTTTTAAATTACTGTTCAAAAAAAAATATATGGCTAAGAATTGAAAACCCCTATTTGTAAACAATGATGACTCCTGTTATAATTTACGAACTCCCGTTTTAAGAATTGTTCTTGTGCTAAATTCCCGTGTTGAAATATCAAAAGAGGACAGGTTTCTTCATTATGTCTACAATTCTGATAATTACTCCGCTCTATCTGAAAACTAGTTTGTTTTTTTTTAATTTTAAAAGGTAAAATTCGTCATAAATAATATTTTTTATTTGTTGCCTGTCTTCATACTTTCTGTTTAAAGTGCAATAATATATGTGTTCTTTAGTTTTCTTTATTTTGTCCCACTTATTTACCCCAGATCCCGATTTTCTGAAGTAAACAAATTGAACATATAATGTTTGAAAATAATATGGGAACTCCAGTTTCTGTGATACCTAAACAGAGCAAAAAAATTAACTCGAAGTGGGAACAACGAAAGGAAACACGGTGCCCTTACCTTTTTCATTTTAAATTTAACGTTCCCCTACTTTTTTTTATTAATGGAAGCTCATTGTCTTTACTTTTAAGGTTAATGTAAAGCCCAGATCTCTTGAATTGGTTATGAACTTTCTTCCCTGAAAGTTTGAACTAAATAGACTTAAATTTGTAGGAGCAGCATTGAAATTTCGTGCAACGATAAAAATACATTAGATATATACGTTGATAGTGCTGCCATCTTTTGTTGGAGATCTTGACTTTACATTGTCCTTAATAGTAAATCGCCGCCACTAAGGGCAAACGTTTCCTTATCTTTTCTAAACCACTTCTGCAAGCGTCCCCTTACCTTTTCTAATTCACTTCAAGTCGAACAAGTAAATTAAATACAAAGTATATTTCATCATCTTTTATTTTTTCCGATATTATGGTGACACGCTGACAAGATGTATTTGTTACCTCCTCACGAATAGGAGCTACCCCATGACATGAATAACCGTATAGCAATCTCACGAGCCATGTAACAGAGATATCCAGAGTAAACATAGCCAGTATAATTAAGTTAATGCGTTTGAGAGAGAGAGGCACAGTAGTTAATACTCGACGAATGGGACACATTATTTTTTTACGCCATGAGGACTTGGGGAATTTATTGGCCTTAGTCATGAAACAGGACGAAGTTCATTTAGGTGACTTCGGGGAAGAAGAGGCAAGGAAGCCGGCTGGGTTCTGATTTAAAGATACCATCCCGCCATGAGCTTAATGTTACTGAGAAAGAATCCTGCTTACATATCCGTCTACTGGGAACGAACCAAATACCTTCCGAATACTAACTCAACTCTCTATCAGCTCAGCCACGGTCCCTCGGCAATCAATAGTGATGAAAGCGTATTGTGGGTATTAACTATAACTGCCAAACATGGACGTGAATTGCGCACTGAAGGATTTCATATCCACATGCAGAAGATATTTCATTTAAGAAGTAGCGGACTTTGGTCAAGAAAACTAGCAAAGTAATGATAGAACACTTGGTGTGCTGTCCATTCAGCACATGTTAGCTGGCAGGTATGGACTTTTTTCGGGCTGTAGAACTACGAGTCCTTTTCTTTATTCCGGGAACAGAATTAAGAAGCAGTGAATAATTGAATATACCATCAGAAATTCATAATAGGGTATTTTAAATGGCTTGCTATAGAACAGTTGCAGCAGGAGCCTTTATTTTATTTGGTACCTGCAAATATGACTTTGGCCAGTCTCCAGCGCATCCCTAATAGCATAGAACCACACTTGATCTTTGCAGCAAGTGTACCAGGACACACTGCAAGTTTGTAAAGCGTCAACTAACACTTTCGTTTTAAGTTTGTTTCAAGTTTAAAGAGGCTTGCAAAATGTCATGTTAAACTGTTTGTAAACTTGCATACTTGAGGTGTCGAACTGGTTGAAGGCCTTCTACATCTATAAAAAAAAAACATCCATACTTCAGTCGGTATTTGAATTCGAAACAACTTGGACGCTTGTGTAGATCTCCATACAAACTGAGGCTGGCCTCAGTGGTTTGAAACTGGTCAATAAAAATACAATGTCTGGAACACATAGAACGTACGGTACAATCTAAATATGACTGTGCATCGAATCTACATCTATATTGTGCTTTTTTTTTCTAGTTTTGGTATTTTTACTTGGATTATATTCTGAGTGTGACATGTTTATTGCTCACTAGAAAATTATGTAAATTTCTTTAAAAAGTATTATGTAAATGAATGTCATTGTGCACTTTTATTTCTGATCTGTAGGTCAAAGTGCAAGGGTGTATTCTTGACACTTGCCTGTGGCTGTGTACTCTCTCTGTTCGTTGTGAACCTTCATCTAATTAGTCCCAATGCGGCTCTTCATTTGTCGGTGAATACCTTGAGGGCACTACAATATTAAGACATACGGAATGAATTATTCATGTGCCTTGATTTCGTTATACGCGCGGAAGAACAAATATTTAGCTAGTAACGAGGAGAATGGGATGTGTTCCAGTGCAAACTATGTACAATGCATTGCACTTAAAATAACCTAAGCTTAACTTTATTGTAAGATGATTTTTTTTTTTTTAAAAAAAGGAAATCATTATTTCACGAAATTCTTACATAATATTTTGCTTATTGTTAAATTCGTCTCAAATCTGTTGTTCTTAACAGCTGCGTTCAAGGTAATAAATATTTATTTACTTAATATAATGTACACTTTAGGTACTGGACAAATATCTGTAGTTAGGCTTCTCACAAGTGTGAGGGATGAGTGTGAAAGGAATAGTAGTGACGAGATTCTTATTTTAAGCACCATCTCGGCACTCAGTTGATACGGACAAAAACCTCAGTTATCATGTCGAGCAGCATGATTTGTAGTTCCATTTCACTCCTCCTTGAGTCCCTAGTGCTTATCCACAGTGATCTTAGCCACTACACTAGTGATTCTTAATCGGTGTACCACTAGGATTGATCATCAGTTCCGCGAATCGGAAGAGATTTGTCAATAGCCTACTGATGTGACGTCAGAGCACTATTGAGAATTCTCTTGTCGCGGCCAGCTTGTCCGAGCATGGCAAGTGCAGGTTGTTTTAGGGGTGGTCGATATTTGAAATTGAATATCAAAGTTCAATATTTTTAAGTATCGATATAATCGAACTTAAAAATCGAATTAAAATATCGGACTAACTATCAAATCAGACTCTCTGTCTCTTATTAGCTCAGTTTGTATTTTATTTTGCTATTAATATCTTCTTGATCTCACTCTTTCAAGGCGCTGAATCTATTGCTTAGTTCTATCTCGAATTTTGGTTTGTTTTCCCCTATATTCCTTAAAATCTAAAACTGGCGGGGGTTTCTCTTAAAAGTTCCTTCCTCTCGAGTCTTCTATTTACTTTCAACATATCTCACTTTCCTATGATCCCTCGAGAGTTTGAAAGTGTTCAGAACAAACATGTCATGAACGATTTACCTGCTATTCGATAATACATCTATTTCACTTTTAGATCCATTTTGTCCTTTCCATGTCCACTTCCTCTTAGGCTTCTTGTTGAAACTTGTATTCGAGATTGAACAGTCTGTTGGCTTCTGAGCCGCTGTGGCTTAGTGATAGAGCGCTCACTTCTAGTGCGTGAGGTCTCTGGTTCGATCCCAACACGTTCCATCTGAGCATGTTAATATTAGTAGTATTATGTATAAAAACTTCTGTATATCTTCGTATAGATTCGACTTCCTCCTCTGGATATGACGTTGTTGGCGCATACACTTGTATAATTTCCATACTGTATCTCTTATTTATCTTTATTACTACTCATGCGATTCTAATTCGAAATTCCTTTGATTTCTTTGATCTGCGTCTTCATTGATACACCGAAAAAAAAAATGTTTTCCCCATACACTTTAAAAAGCCTGGTTTTCCACATCAAGTAGATTACTAGTAATTTATGCCATGAGCAAATTACTCTGGCAACCCTGGTTAAACCGTAAGCATCATAATCATTAGTTCTTCGTCAAAGCCGTAGGACCCTCGTAGCTAGATTAGCTGTCTCCTGTAGAAGATAGGGAGATAATCAATTTCGAACTTAAAAAGAGAAACAACAATGTGAAAAAAATAGAGCGAATGGATGTATATATATATATTTCAGAATGCGATGGAACCAGACGTTCCAAAGCAGATAGATGATCAAGATGTGACAGTTAAGAAAAATAAAATGACAAGAAAGTTGGTATCTTAGGAATTCACGTGTGTGGAAGAAATAAATAGCTAGATGAAACTCTTGAAAACTTAAAAAAAAAAAAAGATCTACCGTTTCCTCCCTGTCTGGGAGTATATTTTCTATTTTTGTAACAAAAAGAAAACCCAGCAAATAGAGTGGAATTTTTCAAAGGAGAGTCTTGTAAAAGTGACGTCACTTTTATCTCTTGAAAAAAAAAACGCGACAGGGAAAAACAACAGAGGAACAGAGAGAGAGATTTTTAGTAACAACCCACCTCTACCAATCCTTATACACGATACACATAGAAACAGTTGTTCGGTTGTCTTTTAGAAGTTCGCGTACAAAGTCAACGTTGACACTACCAGGGTTTTTTGACAACTGGAAGAAAAAGGCAAATGAAACATCTAAGCAAGCATAGAATTGTTAACGTTTTCATTGAAAGACTTGACAGGAAACACAAGAGCAGCGTGATCTGTGACGTATTTCTGGTGTTTTGGAATCTTCGAGAAAATGTTTCCCATAGCAAAGAAAGAGAGGAACTGTTTGGCCTCATGTGTGAATGTGATGTGACAAGAGTATATGTGTCTCTTTTTATTTTTCTTCATACCAAATGCAGATAAGACAACGGAGAAAAGGATGACAAGCGTTCTCTGTCTGCTGTACTTCATTTCGTGCGGTCTCTAGGTAACGACCAGTTTTAATGATTACGACATGGGGAAAGAAACGAACAGATAACACATGATAGATATAGACAAGTGAAATCTCCTTCCACCCCCCGTCCTCCCGTCAAACTCTTTCACATACAGAGCTTAGTTCTGAATGTGAAGTGCATCGGTGCACTCGGTTTCTTCTTTGAAATGTGCCAAAGTTGGTGATTGCATTTGAATATTAATGTATATATACCAGGAGTGCTTCACGTGTGACATTGAGTGTTGTTTGTTAGTGTAGAATTAAGAAAAAAATTGATTTTATGTTCAGACCAAGTGAGTGAGTTCTTGTTGATTCGTGCTACTTAATTTGTTGTTGACGTTCTAAATCGCGTGCATAGTGTGTGGCACCGGTGAATGATTTTGTCTTGCGTGCATTGGTGGAGAGTCATCTGTTGACAGTTTTGAGAAAAACAGCCGTTTTCCACGCCCAGTATTATGGCGTCTGGAAATATGGCATCTGAGTAAGTAATTGTTATTTTAATACGAAAATTGTTATTATTGTGAGAATTATGGACTCGTTTTTGTTTATTGATGCCTGTATCCTTCCTTACTCCGTGTCGCATTTGCTTATTAAGGTAACCAGACAGAAAAGCTAACAAGTAGAAGTAAGTTTAGCTTATGATTAGTAATGAACTTACGGTTGAACCGCGATGATTAAATCTAACTACATAAAAAGGACCTACCAGCTTCAGTCACAGGGTTAAAAAAATGGCCTAATAAATTAAGGTCGCTGAAAGCAAATCTGAAATCTCTTGAGATGCTTTCATTTAGTTTCTCGAGTTGTTTGATGTGAATAATCGACAATTAACGCGTTTAAGCGGTCTTCACGAGAGTTAGATGATCTTCCTGTAGGTGGAGAGTTACTGATGCCAAAGTGTTCCTGTTTGAAGTGAGAAAAATATTTTCTTGCCTTACTTTCCCCGTACACGGCACAAATGTTTCTAGCCTCCACGGTTAAAATCAAACAGGAAAATATGTCAGGAATGTTAGTTTTATTTCACTCCATTTTCTTTAGCCCACAAGTAACACTACCTTTCTTCAAAGCTCTAAACTCAAAGCGCATTCAGCACTACAAACACCGTCACTACAAATGACAAATGGCAAACGATAAAGAAGCTATTAACCCCACACTATTCTCAAACGAAGAAGAAACGTTACGAAATCATGCACCAACCTAATAGTATTTTCCCCCGTCCATCTTCATACTAGCAGTTTACAGCCGTGGACAGACGATTTAAGTAAAATTGAAATATAAGAATGATCTCGGTTTGTTTCCTAGGAAAGAACGATGTGTTTAATATCAATATTATTAATTCTACAATATCTGTAGTGTTCTTTTTTTAGTCTGATTTTTGTTAAATTCATTTGTAGAAGTGTTTTGGCATATCATTTCCCTTCAACTTTTCTGTGTGTGTGTGTGTGTGTTTTTTTTTAAATATATATTTTTATAGTGAATACTTATTGACGATGTAGTGTAGTGATCATGTTAAGTAACTAACCTCCTGTGTTTTTGCGTAAATTTTTGCGTCGATTAATTAATTATAATTGGAATATTTATGCTAACTTCGGTGAAAAGTGAAATGTGTAAGGAAGGTGATTTATCACAACGGAAAATAGCAATGCCTTGCAATCTTCTGCGGTAAACGAATTATTCATCGAGATATATTGCTAACACACTTAGGGGCAGTTTCTACAATTTACCGCTAAACTTCTAGTCAGCGCTAAATTGAGACCAAGTCTGATTTTGACCAATGAGAGTTGGCCCCAACTTAGCTCTGACTAGTAGTTTTGCGGTCGATTGTAGAATTGATATCCCACAGAAATGTATAATCAGAGTTCGGAATAATAACTTCGGAATGGAATGATTTAGGCATCGTTCCCTGCAGCTTAAAGAGAATTAGATTTTCTGTAAGTTACAGAAAACTGTGCTCAAAGCGGTCTATTCATTCCGAAATTATTCGGAAAAGAAATTTTATGACTGGATACAAACTTTTGGCACTGACTGTACAAGCAAGATTAAGGCCACGTGTGCCTACACGAAAAAAATCCAGATAAACAAGGTGTATTAAGATAGCTGAAAGGGCTGCCATTCACGAGGTTGTCGGCACTCGTTTTTTTAGGGACGGGTGGAATTGAGTAGTTTCTGAAATCATCTCCCTCCAAAAGAAGGTTAGAAAAAAGTAAATTAAAAAAAAAAAAACATCAGCCTCGAAAAGAGAAAATATACAAATAAGGATCTTTAACAAGAGACATTAATAATGAGTAAAAATGTCATCAATAACAGTGTTCTTACTTAGAACCCAGCCAAGGATTTCGAGATTGCCCACTCCCCAGAAAATCCAATATCATACACAGAGAGATTCCGCCAGAATTTTCAGTTTGGGAAAGTGTTAAGTGGAGTTTCGCATGGTTTCTATCGATTTTTGACCCCCCCTCAAAAAAGTTGGGGTCGTGTTGTCGAGAATTTGGGGGACATCCCCACAGGGGGGGAGGTCTGGCTGAATCACTGATCACACCTGTAATGGCGATAAGCGACTTGAGTGGGCTAAAGGGCTGTAGCATTGGTAAGAACATTGTGCCAGTATTTTTTGGTAAATTAAAATACTTACATTAGCAAGAAGTATCCAGTAAAAGGCTACAGAAACTAAATAATTGTGGGAGGTAGACTTAACGCTAATCTACCACGTCAGTTCATAACTGACAGCAGTGTTGCGACAACTGAATCCACTCTACTAGCATCAGACCAAAATAGCGCACAGATAATACAAATGTACTAATATTAACATTAAATATTCGTGGCAAATTACAAAGAAATAAAGCTCATTCACCTTTTCCTAAAAAAATATTTTACCATGTCTGTAAAAAACGGGAAAACTTGCAGAATAAGTTTAGACAAACATCATTTAATTTCAAATGACACTTCCTTATTTGCTAACCTAGCCCCCCACCCCACCCCACCTACCCTATTTTATTTCTGTGCGTTGTCGCTCCGTTAGCTGATGCAATCTGTAATGAAGACACAGCATTAGTGGGTGTGAAGTGTATGTTATTCATGGAGCTGACATAATAAAATGTCTGTCACAAGATCTTATATTTTCCTTTTCAAGAAGAGAAGTAAACGCTTTCTGATAAGATATAGGTTCAACCTGAATGTAAAGTTTACTTAATTGTCGATAAAAAGTCGATCAATGTGTCTATATTGCACCTTCCATGAAGGGTTTCTGCAACGTTATTTGAACGATAGTACAGGAATCGAAAGGTTTTCAGATATAAAATAATACTTATGTAAATATTCTTAAAAAAGAAAGAAAAACGAGATTTTAACTACATGTTATCGGTCGTGCCCTCAGAAAGATAGCAAAGAAAGAATTTTACGCGTAATCTTAGGGTAGCTCTACACCAAACACAGTAGGTTCGAACGGAGCAAAGCGATACAGAGTGGAGTAATGCGAAATCGAACAAGGGAAAGCGAAACACGAAGCTGTACTAAACATGCTCGCTCACTCGCTACAGACCCTGGTTGTTAACTTCCCTTTACCTGTTCCCGGGAGAGTGATCGGCGAGGGATGTCATCAGCAACTACACTTGCCAATATGCCCAACAAATGGAATTAAAGAAATAACCGGTACCACTGGGGCGCCACTAAAAATGAGCATGTTATTTTCGACAAGGAAACTATAAACTATTCTAAAAGGTGGGTGGCTGTAAGTCCAGATTTTGGATCCCAAAAATTTTGATAATAAAAATGTTGGTTGTCAATTTCTTAGTACGTCAAAAAGTTCCCAAATGGTTTGTAGTTTACAAAATCATTTTCGGATGTTATATATTCCGTTAAAAATAGAGAACTTGGGATTTTCCCGCTTTAATCTAGCGATTTCTTGATTTCAGTCATATTAGCTAAATATATTTTTCCTTCAAATATGCTCATTCACTCTTTTCTTCGTTTAAATATGTCGTAAGCACTTTATATACGCCATTTCAAAAGGAGAGAAATGGGAAGGATACAGTTAATATAAAATTGCTATGTAATGTGTCGAAAGCGACATCTCTTGTTAGGTGCAGTAAACCCACGAAAAGTCTCCAATTTTGAATGCCACGAAACACAATTTACTTCAAATATGTCTTATAGGTGAGGGGCTCCATAGTCTAGTGGTTAGAGCGTTGGACTCATCTCCGCGTGGTCCCGGGTTCAATTCCCGCCTCGAGTCCCACTTTTCGGCGTCCACCCAGCGTCGTGAGGTAAACTGGGGAGTCACGTGAATAAAGACGTGACGGCCACTCGGTCTAAAAAGCCGCATCCAACCGCAAACAGATGGCGTTGGGGCAGGCTCAGGACCTTTCGGTCTGTAACGTCCGTGGTTATTAGTTATTAATGTCTTATAGGTATAGACTCTGGAAAATCTTGAGTAAACTTTAGCGTAATTCTTGAGTGCATTTATTCTTGAGTACGAATCCCAAATTCTTAACTTAACGGTCAAAATTCTTGGGTATTTTAAGGTAAAATTAGCAAATTTATAAGTAAAAATAAGAAATAAAGAAATATTTATTGTGTAATTACTTCTACATTTGTTTTGCATGCTTTTCTACTTACATTTTCTTTAAATATTCTCTCCAACGTGTATACTTACTGATACCATATATTTCGTATCCTGAATAGCGAAAAAAAAAACCTACATTGCTTTTCGCGCATTTTAATATTTTTTCCGCGAATTCTAGTCGCAAATTTCCAGGGTTTCTACTTAATAGGTCTTTGTGAGCTATTTCATATACTGAAATATGAAACAAATTCAACGATGCGCCCGAAGGATGTCGCTCTTTGCTCTAACAAAAGCACCAACTTCAAAATGTAATGGAAAGACATGGATATAATACTTTCATTTTTTGTACTGTAAAATACGGCGTCGGTTCACCCACAAGATAGTCAAAGGAAAACACGTTGCTCTTATCATTATGTAAAGTTAAGGAACTGCTAAATTTGAAGTAAAGGAATATCACAAAGGTTTTAAACTTAGCCAGGAGTTTTTAATTTTACTAAACTTAAAAGAATAGTCATTTCTGGAGATTACAGACTTTGGGTGTCTGGTCCTTGAGGTTAATTTAAGCCAAAAGGCATGATAATCTTTAGAAAGGGCCTTTTTAGACGCTAAAAACAAAATAAGTTTTATCCCAAAATCCGTAGTCTAGTGCTTTTCTTTTTAAAGCAAAAAAGGTATCTCCTGTGTGGATACGCACGTCAGCGCTCTACATCTCGACTTACAAAAGTGAGGTGCACCTCACGCTCGACCGCCTTCTTTACCAATTTGATAGGAGGCTGAGTGCACCTGCGAGCGCGAGGCGTGGGAGCACTGAGGAAAAGTCCCCAGCGACCTAGCCGAGATTTGAACCCTGGCTACCGACGACTCATTCTTAAAGTAGTTCTTTCAAATCCATCGTTACCAATTCCCCCCAACACTGTGTAATCTTCTAACAACCCTGCCATCCAGATAGGTTCTGTTTGTCCAACCCAACTAAGCTGGAGGAATATTTACAACGCAAACAAAACGCCACTGTGTGCAACGACCATCACAGACTCAAAGTATGTGTGCAGGAGGACCGTTCAAATTTCCGAAAGCGACCAATGAATACAAATGTGGACTTAACAGTGATGAGAGGAAGTTGTAAAAAGTTAGTTAACGTATGACAAGGAAAGGGATGCGGTAGTAAGAGAGGATATCTCTCTCTTTCACACAAACACTCTTTGATTAAGCTGTTTTATCATCGAATACATCCTATTTAAAAAAGAAATGAACTATTATAAAGGTCACTTGAAAATTAATGTACCTATAAAAAAAATATCTGGTAATAAACACGAAAGTCACGATTAGTTTCTTCCTTAAAAAGAAAAAAAAAAACTGGAATTTATTATATTCCAATGTAAAAAAAAAAGCATACAGTTATTGGTCAGTTAAGGGAAATTTTCTCTTTATGGATCTTGGTTATTATTTTAGACTTAACAAGAACAATGAATTGGCGCGCCCCATGCTTTAATTTTTAGTCATGCATAAACAAAATTATTTTTTACATTTTAGTACGAATTGTTTAAGAAAATAATGTCTTTAAAAGTTTTTTTAAAAATATCTTTTTTCCAGTTATTTCGGTGTTCGTGTGAACCAAATCCTAAAGTGTTCTGCAACCAGTCAAAACCCAACTTCGTTGCAGGCTAGTATTTATTTTAGGATAAAGAAGTCAGTATTAAATTTAAAAAAATAAAATAATGCTTTTAAAATCTATTAATATATAGAAATATGTGAAAGTAACAATGAAATATTGTATTGTCACCTGACTTATGTCGCTGTGCAAAATATCATCATTATATGACATCGAGAAATAAGTTAAATTGACGTTGCAAGATTTGAGGACACCATGAACCATTGTGAACTAAAGAAAAGTCTGTAAAAGGTAGGTAAGTCCTTTTAAATTATTGTGTTGTGCTTGATCGACAGTTGACCAAATGCATTTTATAGTAAAATATAAACACAGAACAAAGAATATAAACTCTAAACTAATTTTTGGTATCTCAGATATTACAGCGAATCAAAAGACGTTTTTACATTTTTTTTCCTTTAGTTCACAATGATTCGTGGTGTCCTCAAATCTTGCAACGTTAGTTGAAACTCATTTTCTGACGGCATACAATGATGAAATTTTGCCCAGTGACATTAGTCGGGTGACAATACAATATTCCATTGTTACTTTCATATATTTCTATATTTTAGAAGCATATTTCATTTTTTATATGGATTTTTTATCCTAAAATAAATACTAGTCTGCAACGATCGGTCGTTTGAATGGTTGCAGAACACTTTAGGATTTGGGTCACAAAATATTAGCTTGAGAAAAAGTTTCCGAGCACCGAAATAACTCGGAAAAAATAATAAACAAAACTTTTAAAGACCTACAACAATTCGTACTAAAGAGTAAGAAATAATTTTGTTTATGCATGGCTAAGAAGACAAGCATGGGGGGACATCTTTTTTTTTTTTTTTAATTTGTGCTTAACAGAGCAAATGACTGAAAGGAGACCTTTTGTCATTATTCATATTTTACAGTGGTATTTTTTTATTTGGGGACCCCCTTCCACCCTTGTCTCTCTGCATTCTTTGCACAGAATATGTTGTGTACTTTCGGGGACGTACAACACGAGTAGTTGTTCGCTCTCCCCATTCCGGGACAAGTTGTCCCTGGAGATTCTTGAATTGCCGAAATACATAGATACGCATGGCTAAACTAATATTCAGGTTAGTTTCAATTAAATGTTCGGGCTTTTTGCTATAAAATTGTCGGGGGTTCAAAAATTCCCGTAACATATGTTAACAAATTTCTCCTATACAATAATGACTTAATAAATAAAATAATAATTCACCATTTGCTTTATCAAGAATATACAGATGCTTATCAGAATAATGGAAACACCTGAACGAAAGTGCAACTTACCAGATTAATATGGTGTCGGGCCACCTTTCGCCTTTAGAACAGCCTTGATGCGACGTGGGATGGAGGCATAGAGGTCGTGAATGGTAGCAAGTGGAATATTACACCATTCCTCGTGCAGAGCATCGGCCAGTTCTGTGAGAGAGGATGGAGGTGGAAATCGTCGCCGGAGTCGTGTTTCCAAGATGGACCACAGATGTTCAATTATGTTGAGATCTGGGGATTGGGCGGGCCAGTGGAGGTGTTGAACTTCATCCCGATGTTCCTCAAACCACGCTGCAACAACTCCAGCTGTGTGAATGGGTGCATTATCATCCTGCAATATGGCGTCATTGTCCGGGAACAACATCCGGACCATAGGATGCAAGTGGTCTCCTAAAATTGCGACATAATCGTTGGCAGTGATGCGTCCGCGAAGTGTGACCACAGGACCCAATGAAAACCATGATATTGCGGCCCACAGCATCACCGTGCCGCCACCATGTTTCACAGTTGGGCGGGGATACTGCAGATCATACGCTTCTTTGGGCGTTCTCCACACATAAACACGGCCCGTGGTTTGGAATAGGGTGAATGGTGACTCATCCGACCATACCACACGTTTCCAGTCGTCAACGGTCCAAGTTGCATCGTCGCGGCACCATTTGCGGCGTGCTAAAGCGTTCTGGTCCCTGATGAGTGGTTTGGCCCGTGCAACACGACCCCGTAAGTTCATGTCATGTAATTCGCGGCGGACTGTGATTGTCGAAAGAGGTTGGGGGAGGTGCTGATTGAGTTCCTCCGTCACTTGCGCCGCAGTGGCACGACGGTTCCGCGTGACAATGCGCTTTAATACCCGGCATGCCCTGTCATTGATGCTTTTCTTCCGCCCACTGTTCCGCTTCCCCGATGTGGTTTTCCCGTGTGTTGTGTAGGCCGTCATCACCTTCGACACTGTCCCTGGCAACACACCTAACACACTAGCCACTGCCGTCACACTCACTCCACATAACCGCGCACCAACAATTTGCCCTCTTTGAAACTCTGAGAGGTCTCCCATTTTACATTACCTCCGTCTGCTGCAGCCATTGCACACTCCTGTTCCACGACGTCTGACGTAGTATGGAGACCGACCTAACACACCACCACCAGCAGTCCGGCGCTGCGGTCGCCACGACACCACTGCCAACCCATACATCTGACGTGTTGCCAACTACAGGTGTTTCCATTATTCTGATAAGCATCTGTACAGTAGATGCGTCAAATTGGTCCCACCTACAGTAATGCGCGAAAACAATATAATCGTTCGTATGTACATCGTAAGTGCGTAAGACACTGATGTTAGTGCTTCATTCTGAAGCGAGATATATAGAAAGAAAGCTAAGTTATCCCCACATATCCGGACTTAATCACACTGGATCGTTAGTACATGGTTAGTGCACGTTAGTGTATATAACACTATCGTTAGCGCTCCTTAAGTGATATAAGGAGAAAAGCTTTCTAAGGCGATGCCACATTAGCTCGTCCACTCATGAAGAATTTTTAGATGCATCCGAGCCCAGCAGTATTGGATCGTTAGTGTATCACGACACTTACGTAAAATATTTAAAAATGAATATCCAGCATTAGTGTCGTAGGTGGATTGAGTTTTTTTTTTTTTTTTTTTTTTTTGTAGTCTTGTAGCTGAAAGATTTCGTGTTTTATTCCCGATGAGAACACATGAAATGATTCTGCCAGGATTTTCAGTTTGGCGGGTATCGAGTCAAAATTGGGAGGGTTTAAGTAGGGCTTTACAGGGTTTCTACAGATGTGACAGGGTCTCTGGTAGACTCATTGAATGTAGTGGCTCGTAATCTACTTAAAAACTGTTGGTCAGTCCTTAGGACGTCATCTCTAACTGATGGAGCAATGAAAGATACTGTAAAACCACCATCTATTCATTTTTCCCAAGGACCTTGGGGTCAAAAGTCTACTCACGGGCAAGGGCGTGGGCAATTGCCTGCAATTTTATATGAAGTTGATAGCAGTTCTAGAAAGCCAATCCACAAACTAAAGAAGTACAAATATATCACACAGTGTGTCTCTGTCACACAGTGCAAAGTTTAAAAGCACGAACAAAGCTAATGATAATACAGACACTCTTTTAAAGTAATAATTTACATGGCAATATCTTAAGGTACCTTAGTACTCACACCTCCCAGTCTTACTTTTTTAAAAATACCGAACAAATCAAGAACAATACTGAAATTTTGAAAAGCGACCCATCTAATACATAGGAATACTTACAAAATAAAATTTTCAGATTTTGAAGCTAATGCTTTTAGCCAGCATATCTGAATGTCAGTTCATATAGCTTAAGCCGGCATAGCTCAAGACTGCAAATTTCTCATCAATAACAAATATTTTCAAATTATGGATTACTTCATTTGATAGGTATCCTGAAGTATTATTCAACATTCTTTCTAAAATACCATTCTTGATTGTGACTTGTCCATTATTTTTAAGTGTATATAAGAAGATGGATCCTGATTACCAAGGGCTTTTAAAACTAGCTTGATTTTGAATTTTTGAAAGCCTGTAGGTAATTTTGGGTAAAGCCGTATGGATCAGAATGGGACAATTGGTTAAATGAAGAAAGGGGGAGGAAACGGGATAACCCTAAGAACCGCCCCCCCCCCCAACACACAGTGTTCGACCACCACAAAGTCACATGGCACGATCCGGGATCGAACCGTGGACCCCATACACCAGAAGTGAGCGCTCTGCCGCGACAAAAAACGAAACTGAAGGTGGTTCCTTTTCTCTTGGATTGTTGTATTGTTATGTTACTTCATCTGTATCTGAATGGTGGCCAGGATATAGCAAGTTACTCTAGTTTAAGGCTATCTAACGGTCGTTAATGGTCGGTAGACCAATACCGTTAATGAAAAGCACATTAATCAATGTTTCCACGCTCAGCATATTTCTAACACTAGTCTTCTGTAAAATCGTAAGAGCAAATTTCAATTCGTTTTGTGTCGTGGAAATTCACCATATCTCTAATCGATGAAATTTCTGAAGCTCCTTAGGAGTTCTGTGGATCAGTTTTGAAATAACTAACCAATAGAGCGCACGCTGGTAACAGTCCTTTTTTTTCTGTAGCATCATTTGGCGATGATTGACAACTCATGCAGAACAGTAGGTTTACTTAACAAATCGACAGCAAATTTTACACATAGATTATCTATTCATGTTTGTTAAAATGCGTTCTTTGTGTAGTCTTGAACAAGCAACACATTTGATGAAAGTACACAGTTTTAAATTTACATGAACAATTGAAAGTCATCTATGTCTGCCAGTGTTATAGCATCTGTGTCTTTGTGACTTTAAACAAATAGCTATTAATCATACTGCATTAATATCCATTGCAATGAAGAACGAGTTCTAACACACCAGGTAGCAAGATATGGCTATTCAAATATATTGAATATGTTACTCTCCGGTGTTAGTGATAAGTCACTGTTAGAAAATTTTGTACTGTTCTGAGTTCAGATTAAATTACGTTAATTTGATAATTATTATTTGATTTTTTTAATATCATTCAGCAAGTTCTTCCCAAGAAAGTAGAAAGGATATAATGTTTCGGGGAAATATTTGTAGTTACTTGAAAATTTCTCCCTTCCATAAATGCCAATAGTACACTGGAAAAATAGCTGTGTTAATTCAACACTTGTCTGTGTTAAATCAACATCATTTATTGTGTGATTTCGGTGATTCAACACTGTGATAGTGCTACTATGACTCTTTTCGTTGTGTTGAATCCGCATTGACAAAATAACCATTATCTTAAATCAACGAAATCAACGTGTTTCGTGTTGCTTTAACACAAAGAAGTGATGGTCGCCCTGGAACACCGAAAATTGTTGAATTAACACAGCCATTTATGCTGTGTACTCTCTTGCTTTGCCGATACAAACGATAGTGTTACCAGAAGGAGAAAAGCATAACTTTCCAGAATATAACGTATGAGAAAATAGTAGAAGAGACGAGACAGCGTAAATCTAGTAGCATTACTAGCAGTGTACTAGGCATTAAATAAATATGGAATAAATAAATATAATTTGCTCCTACAGATAATTCATCTGCAATTTTCTCCAATATCTGTGACTGCGGCACCCCTCTCTCTCTCCCTCTCCCTCACGCACACAGAAACACCCCCCCCCCCCCACACACATATATATATATATACACATACATTGGCCCCGTTGGGAAAATTCATGGCGACGCCCTTGCTCCCGGGCATAACCAATCATCATGTTGAAGGAAAATAAGATGACATTCAGGGCATTTGATGAACCTAGTTTTTCGTTCCTCTCTACGAGCAACGTGCTGTCTACTGGCTTTTACCCTGAGTATTGGTAAAGAATCAATAATACCTGCACATCAAAAAATAATAAATAAAAAAACACCGTATGTTTTGCGCAGTTTTCTTGATAAAACAAAATGTATTTTGAGCCACTTCAATATATATTTTCACACACTTTCAATTGTAACAGGGCCGCCCCTTTTTGACATCGTGTTAGCCCTGACACAAAACCTGAAGCAACATGAAGTCAAATATTTTGAATGTTTAATGAATTTCTAGGATGTGATAATATTCAGAAAACACTGGTTTATGGTTAGCATCAGGGTTTTCGACAGGATTTTCAGTTTGCAGTGGTGTAAAGTCAAATTTGGAAGGGTTTTAAGTGAAGTTTTGTGCGGTTTCTATCGATTTTTCACAGCAAAAAATTTTAAGTTGGTGGGGTGTTATCGAGATTTTGGGGGGTACCCCCCACAGAGTGGTCTGGCGGAATCACTGTTTACCATTCACCCTCTGTTTTACCGGATTAAGGGATGTATCCCCGGCTATTTTTCTCACCGGTGTTCTCCCGGGTTTGAAGAATAAATATCCTTCAAAAAAATGTTATAGTTTCATTTACAAAGAAACATTCGAAAACGACTTTTGTCTAGAGTTACCAAATATACTCTTTTCAGGGGAACTAATTTTGTATTCTCTACTTTTTCACTAAATTCTTGAAGTGTACTCTTTTTGTTATTTCGCTTTGCAAAAATCAGATTAGGAATTTTTTGATTGACTTAATCGCTTGTAATTCAAAATTCAAGGAGTACGCGAGTAGATTAAATGTACTAAGAATAGAATTTTTCATGTATAGTGTTGGAGGAAGAGAAAAGGTAACCAAATTTACTGTTATAACAAAGAAGTGGAATTATCAGTTATTCGTCAGAAACTTATTAACTGTCTATCCTATCTTTATAAAGAAATGAAACCAAAGAAGTTACGTATAAAATTACTTCAGGACAGTGATTCCGCCACACCCTGTGTAGGGGTGTCGCTCCCAAATCCTCGAGAGCACCCCCAACTTTAAAATTTTTACGGTACAATAATTATTAGAAACCGAGCAAAACTCCACTTACACCCCAATTTTGATTTTACACCCCCAAACTGAAAATCCTGGCGGAAAACCTAGTGAGAGGCTCCTTGGTTAAAATGTTGATTCAATATTGTACTCTGTTTTACAGCAAAAAAATTGGAGCACCAGCCAACGACGAATGAAAATGGGGTAGTATTCATTTCATAACTATAATATTAAACTTCCCTGCAAGTATGAATAGAACCAATTTCTTTTGACCGTATATATTGTCCAAGATGTCTTCTGACGGCATAATTGAAAGCAACGCAAACAAGCAACAGAAGGACCATGATTATTATGCTGACGATGTCATGTGAAAACTACAAAAGCTATGTTTAGTAATGAGATTTCATGCCCATTTACTTTCTAGTGGCCAATAATTAATGGTTTTTCGTGTAAGGTCATTTATTACGTAGAACAACAGATGTCACTTTATGCAATATTACTTTATGTAAGTGATTTTTTTTCTGTTACATGTTTCGATAACTTTGTGAATATCATTAATTACTTTTAAATCAGGTAATGCTAAAACATAGTTTGATTTGGTGATTCTGTATTATTTTTACTGTTTTTGTAGTTGAAAATTAAATTCGCATAGGTTTGAAATAAAGTGAATTTTATTTACATATGTCGTCTCCGTTAAAATATTGTAAAAAAAAATTCTATTGTATCATACAGTATAAACTGCATGAACCTTTGTTGAGGTGACTTGTTCAGCTAACTGCAGATGTACGCATAATAGCTTCAAAATTCTTTCAAATGCGTATATATTCTGTGTATTGCAGATTAATTCAAATATACAAATATAGGTAGACTCGAAGTTTGTTTTGAGACACTTAGATATGCTGTATGTGGCTTCCTCGTATAACACGACTGATATCAGTGTGATATTGTAAGACGTTCCAAACACGGCGCGGCGTGTCTGAATCGACTGTGCCAATTACGGTGGTAATGCTCTTCTATATTTCATTCACAGTTGCTGGCAATGGTGGCACGTAGACATGATCCTTCACATAGCCCTACAAGAAAAATCCCTTGGCGTTAGGTCAGGAAAACTAGGAGGCCATACCATCAGAGCTTTATCCCCTGCTGCCAGCCCCAATCCATATATGTGGGAGAGTTTGGTCAAGGTACTGATTGGTAGAAGTGCGAAGGGGCTTCATCCTGTTGTAAGATTGCTGACAGCCTTTAGCTGAGGCATTAGCTACTGCTGCTACATATTGAGGCACGTGGTGCCTGTAAATATGGCTTCCATAATGAAGAATGCCCCTTACACTTTAGTTTATGACACCGCACATAACACATCAGTTTTTGGGGAAATGTGTTCGTAAAGAGCGTGCGGATTTTGGATGCCCCAAGTCCTAAGGTTGTGTCTGTTTACCACTTAGGTACAAAATGCAGTCCGCAGGACGTGATCGTCAGGAATCAGTGCATGCAGAAATTGCAAGCGGCATGGCTTCATTCGTAGACGCTCCGGGTAATTCTTCACACAGTTGCTTGCGGTAGTTGAAGCTCTCGGCTTGTCCGATTTGTTCACTTCTGTGGGCTTCTTTGGAAAGATTCATGGACACGATCCACAGTATCATCTGGCAGTCGGCCACTGGATTTCCCTTCGCACAGACAACCTGCAGCCACGAATTGCCTGTACCACTTACGAATGATTTTCTCCGTGAGTGATTCTTTCTGATATTTCGTCCTCCACTGTCGTAAGGCTTTGTTTCATTGAATTCCTCAGGAAGTACAAAATGTTAACATGGATCATTTTTGCTCCAAGCCATTCACATAAGAAGCATTATTATACTCATACAGTGATGCCTAGTTCCCTACATCTACAATAGTTACAGCATGAAACCAGGGTATTTTTTAATAACTCTGTGTATACAACCCGATACGAGGATACGAACCCCACAATCGACTGAGATTTTCCACTGTTTCAGCAAGCGGATGCCAGGATGGAACCTTTACTAAGGCATTGGACACTAAATTCTCCTATATCGCGCTCTGGGAAACTCATTTTTGTTTGGCAAAATCTGAATCACTTCACGGAGAATTCTGGATCATAACTTTCAAAATGTATGAGAAGACGAATTTTTCAGTATCCCCTTCTCTCACAATTAGACGAACCCTCATTTCTCAAACCAAGAATAGTAAGAGAATTTACTGACTACAAAAGCACAGTGTATCATAAACGTATGCTACAAAGATATTTCAGCCTCTTTAAAGATTGCTAATAGTTATGAATCGTTTATAACTAACTACGTAAAAATAACTACTTACCTTGTGTTCACAGCTGCATATTTTTTTCCTTTCCGAAACCGCATTTTACATCAATTTCTATATTCAGAAAAGTACACAAGACACGCGACGTAGCAGTATGCCTGACCAGTCCTAAAAATAGTTTGTTAGTGACCGCCCTGACAAGGATTACAGGATCACCAGGTCACATAAGCCTCAATAGTTTGAATTAAGAGCGATAATTGCACGGTAGTGGCACCTAGCGACCGGGTGGGCCACTATCTGCATCAACGATCAGCGTTCCTACCATGTGCTACTTACTGGTACAGCGCTACTGGTATGGTGTGTGCGGGAGTGAACGCGTGCTTTCCGAATAGGAACGTTCTTCGAAGTTCTTTGTTCACTCTAATCCATTATCAACACACTGACCCAACTGAACTCTGTCCATACAAAATTGGAACATGTTTATTGGAGGTTCTAGTATACCGCCCTACCGGAAGATGACACGACTATAGTTCGAAAGTTATCCCATCTATACGTTCAACGTTCATATGTTCAACTCCCTTCAGCTGGCGGTCCTATACGAGTCTCTATTCTCTAATCCTTGCATCTACTGGCAGTCCTTGATTTTTTTTTTTTTTATAAGTGAGCGGAGTGTATTTACACAAGACACGCGATGTAGAAGTATGTAGTCCTAAAAGCAGTTTGTTAGTGTCCTCTCTGACATCTACTGGCAGTCGCTGCTTCCCCCCCCCCCCCCAAGTGAGCGCTGTATCAAACCGAAACATCAGTCTTGGAAGCAATATTGGAAACACAAGGCTTGTAAAGGAACGAAAACGGGATTGTAACAGATATACTACTAAATGCATTGAAGGGTTAAGATTAATCTGACGCTTAGTACTTATATATTAATACGTGTAAATTAAAACTCTATGAAGCGGTAAACACGAATTAGAAACGTCTTGATATGACTCACGTCTTGGTTAAATCATACGTTATCAGCCAGTAGATTATCTCATTGTATGTGCTAGAGCCAACCACTGACCTATTAATTTCGTAGTACTAGACGATTAAAAAATAAAAAAAAAAATAAAAAAACTTTACGACTTTGAAAGCGAATAGAAATATATTCATAGGATCTACAGAATTGTATGGGACATTAAGTTTTAGCAAAACGCATCAAGTTTGACTCACGTTGTGCCGTATTACGCAATTCCGACTCTTAGAGCTCCAGTGGAGGACCAGACATTCGATATTTAATGAAATCTATAATAATTCAAGGCGTAAAATCTGGGAAATTAGCTGGCCATGCCATCGACTCTGCTTGATAGAGCAATCCGTTACTTTGGGAAATGGTTCTTCGGGTCTAAGTTTTCTTCGTCTGCTGTCTGAGTTACCTTCGTTTCTTCAAAGCAAAACAATAAAGGGATGGTTTAATTCCCGGTGGGGACGCAAGTAGTTTGGTGCCCACGTTAAACTGTAGGTCCCGTCCTTAGAAGCTTACCAGCTCGTTTAGGACGTTAATAATAATTCAGTCAATCAATTCAAAGCAAAATGCACCGCAGTAATTTGAAAAGATATTTGATATCAATGAGTGTTGCGGAGAATGACCTAACTTTCCCCTACAAGTTAGAGCTACATTCCATTAACAACCGTAAAGGCTATGGTCCCTTGATAGCATTTTACAATTAAGAATTAGTCTTATAAACTAGATTGAGAACACTCAAAACTGCTGTGTTTAGGTACGGGGAAAACTCACAATACTTTTCTGTTGTGTCCAAAAATGTTTATGCTATGTTTGGCGCAACAACTGACAGACTTCACCATTTATTCAAGTATAAATTATATTAAAATTTTAGGAAGCCACGCATACGTTATAAGCCACAGAGACTGTCGCTTATCCCCGTATCAATTGACCAATTCAAAAATATTTTGACTGCTATTTAAAATTTGTTGTGTTGCTGTTTTTTTAGGATGATGTTCCAATTTTAAACTAAAAAGTGGTTTTCTTAGTTGTTTAAATTGTTATTAACGTCCTAGACGAACTTGTAGGCATTTAAGGACAGGGCCTCCAGTTCTTGCTAAAGGTGGATTCCGAACCACCTCTTTCAATGAAGGTCGACTGGGGGTTTCAACTCAGGATCACTTGCAGCAAGGGTGAACGTGGTTCAACCAGGGGCCACGGCATGATTATATGGCGGTCTCGGTAAATAAAAAGCTACCTTCATTTTTTTTTTTTTTTTTTAATGTTTGTAATCACGTTTAGTTGAATTTTATAAAAACAAAAAGGAGAAATATTCTTTAAGGAGGAAACAGTGGTAGTTAAATAGGTATCGCGATTATTTTTTTCAACTTGGGTTGATGTAATGGATGTAGAAAGTTAAAATGAATGATTGATGTTTATTTCAGTAACTCAGACAGGTCTTCATTACGTGCTAATTTGGTGAAGTCTAAGTGGTTGTTGTCTTTCGTTGATGCTTATCCCTTCCCTAATTTATCTTACAAGTTTCCTTCCTGTAAATGGATGGAAGCGTTACGTTATGGCAGGTGCTCATTGCCAGGCGCTTAGTTACGTTTGATTTGATTTGTAATTTGTGTTAAAATCTTCTGGAGATTAGTACTTCACGTTTTTCTGTCCTCCTCTTGTGCTACTTGTATCAAAATCATGCCAGTGTACCATGTTTGCTACTAGGTGGGTACTTAATTAATGGTTCTGGCTTGCAAAAATCATTGTAAACTTCTCATATTTTGTACTAGTTTCTTCGTATTATTAAACTTCAGCCACCCACTTTTTCTGCACTACGTTTTGACAAAAGAATGTCCATCTCCTTATGTACGCACACCTTTTCCAATTTCTTGGAGGATCGAAAACCTGTAATCTTCCAGTTGTAAGCAATCATGCTAATGAACCACTGTATATTTATTGCCGTCAATTGACTGTGCAATTTGTACAATATCGTATAGAATTTATCACAAGGTGATGATAATAGAGGCAACTTTCTAACCATGAGGTCCCTGTATAATCTGACATATAGGTTCACAAATGGATTGAGATCAGGGGAACAGGGTGGCCACTCAAGCAATTTGTCAGTGTCATTCTCATGGAACTACTCTTATGATTTTTGTTTTGGGAATAGTTGTTTCCCCTGAGGCAACGGCAGTTGCCAATGTACATGGTCACTAACGAAGTTCATCCTCTGACATCCAATGATCCATTCCATGCATCTAAAGATATCGGGCTTCCAATCCAACACAGCAAAACAGTCCCTACGCCATTACATTGCCATATAAAAGTAATTCTTTTTGTATTTGAATCCATTTTAAGTTATTAGAAGAAAAAGTTATCCATTCTATATTTCTTCGTGTGTATGCACTTTTGTTTTTCACCTTCTCTTTATGACATGTCGCTGGGATTTAATTTTGAAACTTGAAGCATGGAGACAGGATAGATAAAAATAGATAAAATGGATTGTATGGGCATGGAGACAGGAGTATCGAAAAAAAAGAAGAAGAAGAATTAATCGGTATCTCCATTTGTTCACCTTCTGATAGTTAAGAAATTATGAACAGTTTTATATACATTGTCTGTTCTCGTTTGAAACAAAGATGAAAACCACGAATAGAAAATTTAGCAGGAAATAAAAACTGGCAAATTCTCTCTTAATATTTGTTTCCTCCAGAACATGAACTGTCATCGAGCTGTTTGACTAGACCAGTGATACGTTGTTTACATGGTAGTGATAATAATCAAAATGCAGAAGGGGAAGAGGGGAGGAAGCATTGAAAGAATAAAATAGACAAAATACGGATGACGCGTAGTCTCTTTGTGTGTGCGTGTGAGAGAAAGAATGTCTTGTGATTCGCTCTTGAAAAGTCACGTACCGGGTACTTTTATGGGTCACTGACTGCAAACTCCATTCCCCTATTCCCCGACAGTCTCTTGCTATATAAAATAGGGTAGAAGAAACAACAATACATGAGAGTAAGAGAGTGAAAGAGTGATAAAAAGAAAGAATCAAACAAATCATTTTTTGGCTTCGAGAAACTGAGAAGACTTACTTTAGTATGTTATGATAACCTTTTATAGTTAGTTCATGGTTTCCTTCTGCAAGCGAGCGCAAAGAGAGCATCTTTCAGGACATAAAAGTGGAATTCAAAGCATATTTTGCTTGTATTCAGGACAGGGAAAGATTTACAACGATTCAGAAAATATATTTTCCCGCAGAAAAGTAACCGCAAACACATTCTTGATACAGAAATAAATATACCATTGCTAGCGCTATCTCTTATATACACGAAAAGTTTTTAAGACTCTTGGTGATAACAGTTTTTGTATTGATTTAGAAGAGGAAATACGATATAGCGCATTCATTTTATCGGAGAAGTTTTATTTAAATGGAAAAGAACATTTCATTTTTGGTTGTAAGTTTCAGAAGCTGTCCTGTCAGAGGCATTTGAGAATAAGATAGATGCATTCCGATCCTGTGTTCCATTCTTCACTATTCGTCAGAACAGAAAGTGAACATTGATTTGTGAAAACGTCATGTAGATGCTTTGATTACGTATAATAATAATAATAATAAAGTATGCAGCTATATAATTCCACGTCGCGCGATAACCATTTGACATTTTTTCTTCGGATTTTTACTGTTCTCTTTTTCACTTCTCAAAGCTAAATCTATCTGCGATTCGCAGCTAGAATATTCCTTTTAAAGTACTTTTTCACTATATGCCAGTGATTCTGCCCTGTGGGGGGTGTCACCCCTCAAAATATCGACAACACCCCAACTTTATTTATTTTTTTTACTGTCAAAAATCGATAGAAACCGTGCAAAACTCCACTTATACCCCCACAAACTGACAATCCTGGCGTAAACCCTGCTTGCTATATGCACTTCGTGCCATGCACACATATTTTCGCCTGATTTTCCTATTTTGCTTCATTTTCACTTTGAATTACATTGAATACACTTTTAAATGCCATTAAACAACTGCACTTACCTCTTCTTCAATTAAACTCACCCGGGCAATATATCGTCTCAGTACTCATCCTTTAGCAATTCCGTGATCGATTCCCGCCGAGGTGATTAAACTTTTTTTTTTAAGAAAAATAACTATATTCACTTTTTCATATATACGCAATTTCAAATTTTACAAACCTTACTGTCATTGGTTAGATTAGTTTAGAAAAGTCAGGTTAGTTTTTTTTATTGTTATTATTATAGGCGATCCACTCGCTCGCGGCTAGTTCACCACAACACTCATGGCGCTCTAATTAGTTTTCATAGTGTCTGTTGTTTGTAATGACCATCAACTTTCCACTTTCAAGCGGGAACGAGACCTTTCTTATTTACAGCAAATTAAGCATTTTACGTGCAAATCGTACTGCAACTCTTACACAACCAGAAAGTCATTTTTTCCCGTAAAATTTTCCAGTTTTAGGCGACGTAAACTTATTACAGTACCAAAAAGAAATCTAACCTGACTTTTTAACAATTTTCGTGAATATTGTGACGTGTTGAGAATGTGTGTAGCCCAATGAAAACAAATAACCTGACTTTTTCAACCTACTTCCGTAAATTGTATAAAATATTTAGAATGAAAAGGGAAGAAATATTTATTAGTACAAACAACAAGAGTATTTCTTTCAGAAAATGAGGTAAAAGAACGTGACCTCGCCTGATATAAAAACATAGCCAGTGATCCGACACTTTATACGCTAAGGTGGTAGCCAGTGTTGTCAGGTGGAGGGGAATTTCCCGGACAACGGGAAGATCTGGACCATAAGAAACGTAAAAGGGAAAGAAAATTAAAAATCGGGAAATTTTGTCGAATCTTTTTTGGGTACTTTTTATTTTAATTTGAAGTAATCTTCAAAGAAAACTTAAAATGCGGGAATTTTTTTTACAAAAATCGGGAAATCTTTCAGTTTTTTTAGGGGAATATTGCAACGGGAACCTGACAACACTGGTACCTGTCAGCCAACGGTTGGGCAACGTCCTTTACCCCTAGCGTAGTTCGGTATAACATTAACAGGTGGTAAGCTGACGCAATTCCGGGAATCTTTTACTTTTAGGTGGGATGGGGATGTCATAATTCTCATCTCTCGTTTCTCAGTAGGAAGACTGCTAAATACATCTGAACAGTCCTAGTTTCACCACAGAGAACAAAATGGTTCTCTGGTTTCACGACAGTGTTGCCATGGGTACGTATTTCTATATAGTATTGTGTGGATGTCTTTCGCTCCGTCCTTAGCGCTCGAGAGGGGAGAACTTAATCCGAATTGTGTATTGGAAATCATTGGTTTACAACCTGTAAAAAGAAAATGTATTTTCATTTGCATCCATATGCAAATAAGTCGAGGGAAAAGCAAAATACAGGAAAACGTTACTATAGTATTATTCACATGGGAGCGGGTTTTAATTCACATCAAATCATTTGCAGTTATTTGCTCAATGCTTCAAATTTTGGTTCCCGCTGCATTTATTCCTTATTCTCTCATCTTATTGGCTTTAATATCACCCACTGCAAGAATACGATTTGACAACATTGAACCTGTGTGACTGAAAAGAGCTGTTCGAAAACTAAATGCTTTGCATTGGGAAATCGTTGTGCTAGGTGAAAATATTAATGGTTCCTTATTTTTTATTCCACCCGAGCTTAGTGGCTAGTATCTATACATCTCTATGATTAAAACTCTGTACATTGTAATTTCAGGATTTCTGCCTGAATTAATTCAAGTGCATTTGGTACAAATTGCAATGGGCTGTGTAAATCACAACTCCATATTGACAGTGTCACTATTTATTTCATGATTGTGCATTTTCTTTTATTTATTGCATGTCTCTGAAGTCATGTGTACTTTACATTGTTGCTTTTAACACACAGAATGACGCAAGTATCGTCGCCCCACCTATCGAACTAAAAGAAATGAAACAAAGATTTTCTTTTCATGGATGAAACAAACAGGAAAAAAACCAGGCCATATTTTCTGTTATCAGTCACACATTAAAGATTACAGATAGCAGCTTATTGACTCTTGTAAGAAGAATCTAGGGTGTAACACCTCTTTTATTTATTTCAAACAAACGATTGCAGCTTATCAGTTCTAAGAATAGTGATCTAAGAAGGCGTTGGAAAAAGGAAACACCAATTATAATTAATGATACTATGATCTTAATTACGGTCTGGCTCCACTAATAAGTCACGTGGGGACGCTGTTGCCATTTTATGCGCCCAAACAATACCTTGTTAGTCACAGTTATTGCTCCTTCTTTTCTTCCTTCAATAATCTAGCAACATTGTATGATCTCATGTTATGATATTAATTCAAACAACGATGTCGCCGTTATCATCACCAGACACCAGCGCTGTGCAATCCAGAAACTCAGAGTAATTCTTCTGTTAATTATTTCGTGCGTGAACCTTCCCCCTCTCCCCTTAACTGATCCTTTTATGCCCCTTTCCTATTGCAAGACAGCACCTATGAATGATTACTATGCCGTTTTGTTACATGCTATCACTGTACATGCAGATTCAGAGAAAATTGTCAGTGGGCTTAGTCCAACAAATTATACTATATAGCAATACCCAATCCAATGGCCACTTTATCAGTCCAACGAGTTGCATTATTTAGCAATACCCAATCAAAATGACAACTTTCTCAGTCCAACAAGTTGCATGATATAGCAGTACCCAATCAAAAAGCCACTTTCTCAGTCCAAGTTGCATGATCTATAGCAATACCCAATCAAAGTGGCCACTTTCTCAGTCCAACAAGTTGCATGATCTATAGCAATACGCAATCAAATGGACATCTCAGTCCAACAAGTTGCATGATATAGCAATACCCAATCAAAATTCGATATAGATTTCAGATAAACGTTCTGTAAATTGCACTTGGAACGTATATTGTTTGTGTTGTCAGGATATTCTCTCACAGTCTGGACTACTAAGGATTCTGATTATATCCGTCAGTACAATTCGAGACCAACCATACGTTGTCAGAATATCGATTAAACTTTATTTGTTGCGACAAATTGGGTCCAAAATCTAGATATCTTTTTGAAGTTAAGAGCTTTCAGATTATACCGTTTGATTAGTCAGTCAACTAGGAATTGTTACCAACCTCTAGAAGTTCCAGCGATTTATCTGTACTTTACTGAGATATTTCTAAGGTAAACTTGTATTAAAAATGTCTAAGGTAAACTTTGTTTATATAACTATACTTGAGGTTGAGATATGTAAAAGAAATATAGGTTCTTGCATTTCCTTCCTTTTTATATAATGAAAATTAGCAATTTCAATGAAAAAATTGTTAGCTCTCGAAAATAAAGCTAATACTTTGAATAGGAATAAAGTTGAGTTGCGTTGGTCTATGGTGACTCTTTCACTACCAGTTTCATTAATAATTGGTATCTTCATCGCCAAGCTGTCACAAGAGTAATGTCTTTTAATCAAAATACATTTAATTTCTATGTAATTTTGATAAAAACCTCGCTGAAAATAGGTCCTGTACTTGTGTTTTTTAAAAGTAAATACATCAATATATTCCTGACTGAATGTGTTGTTGTCGGTCTCGAAGTTCATTGGCGGAGCGATTATAAGTAGACGTTAATCCAGGTGATTGTAGGTAACCGATTGCGAGAATATCATTGTCTGATTGTCTAGATTTTTGACGTAGAAAACAAAATCCGGTACCCGCTTTATTTCACCTGACTGTGAGTGTACAAAGTTTGAATCCGATCACTTGCATGAGTAGTATTTCTGAATGGGGGGCGTTGTGTAATAATTTAGTCCTCTATAGTTGCATCTGATAAAATCAATTTCTATTATTTATGGACGAAAACGTAGAATACAAATAAAAAAAAATCGATCATAATCATGATTAAAACTTTCATTTTTGTCTTTCCCATCTCTCTTTCTCTCTCTTTTCGATATGTAATTTCTGGAACTCCACCCGCCTTCTCCCTTCCCAGACATACCTGTTTCTTCTGTTATCACATGTATGAATGTGTCACTATATGAAATTCCTTCTACGCACTGTTGGTTTGAGAACAACATCTGATACGTATTTATCTGATCAGGAAACCGTTACGTAAGTGTTGCATACGATACTTTTTAAAAAAAGGACGCTTCGCTGATCATGAAAAATAAAAAAAAAGAATGAATTTCGCAATGTTGTCTACATGACATGAGATGAATATTCTCCCAGTCAATGTTGTCAGGTGGAGGGAAATTTTCCCGCAAAACGGGAAAATCTGGGTCAAAAAATGATGAAAGGGAAAACAATAAAAATAGGGAAATTTATTGAATCTTTTTGGCCTAATTTTTTAAAAAAATCCATTAATTTTTAAAGAAAACTCAGAATTCGGGATTTTTTTTACAAAAATGGGGAATTTTCCCAGTATTTTGAGGGAAATATTGCGACGGGAACCTGACAACACTGCTCCCAGTCCTTTCTCTCTCTTTCTCTGTCCCTGTTGTATAATGACGAAGGTCTTTTCTACACAAACTTCAAAAACAGGAGGAAGTTCTCAATTGCATCTGTGTGCATTTGTTTTAGTCTGTACACATTTTTTATATGGATGGACCGATTTTGATGACACTGCGTTTCGTAGATGGCGTTTCTCTGATGGACCTAATGGATTAGAGTATCTGAAATATTAACAACCCAAATGACACAAAGTAATGAGTTATTTTTAACCGATTTCAAATAAAAAAAAAGAATAAAACTACCTTTGAAAAAGTGTGATAAAACTTTCAATAAATATAATTATTTCTTTATTGAAATGTACTTCATATGTAAAAGGTAAGACACTTTTTTTTTCAATTATGAACCCTTTCTGAAGTATCAGGTCGGTACATTCATAAGAGCTTTGACTATTTACGTAAAACTTTATTTTATATGGACCAGTCTAGTAACTGTTGACTGCGGCCCGTCACGTTCGAGTTAAAAGACACCCATGTCCCTGCCGGTACTCGGACCCGGGACCTTCGAATCGTTGGCCTAACCCTATAATATTATACTCTAAATGTCAAATACGAAGATAAAATAATAATAATAATAATAATAATAATAATAATAATAATAATAAAATAGGATTAAAGTAGTTACACACAATAGCGTTTCCAGTATAGAAGTACAGTATTGCTTTCACCATTGGGTTTAATTTTGTTCGGTCATTGAAAAGTACGCTTAGATGATAGAGTGAGAAGCAAATGTTACAAACAAAAACAAATTATTCGTATCATAAAATACGTTGTAATCTCGCATATTCGGATTTCAAACATCATTCGTCAATAGAATCGTTTAAGCTAACCCAATAGCTGGGTAATAAACTTCCTCTCCCATATCATACTGGCAATCACAGAGGCAGTGCATTCTAGTGACAAATTAAAAAAAAACCTGTAAATTACGATAGATGGCATTGTATGTTTGTGATGTTCAATATTGGTACAATGAAAGCATCAACAAACACATCACATTAAATGAAGCTAAGGTGTAAAGCATTGTGAAGATATGTGGCTCCAGCTGTGTACAGAAGCTCTTAGATCACCTGTAAAGCGTGCGAACTGCTACCGAAATGAGCGGAAAGTCACATTTTTTCCCCCTCTCATTTACCTGTCAGCAAAACCTTTGAGATATGAACGTGACGTCTCCTTTCTGTAAGACGAAAGAGGGAAATACTGAACTGCGGCTAATAGAGAAGGTTAAAATATGTTTAAAATGATCTACAGCTGTAAACAAAACAATAATAGTGGCCACCCAGCCCCCGTAATGTATTAGTTACAGAGCTTCAGATACCCTGGGGTGGCAGTTGAATCACTCTGGTTCGAGTCGTACTTCCGACTGTGCTTAAGTTTTCTATCGTTCCTCTCAGTTTCATCAAATGAATAGTGGTACCTAAACAAGCGTCTGACCCTGAGATTCCAATTCTGCCCCCCGGAGAGTGCTCGCTGAAGGACGTTATCGCTTAAATATGTGACAGGCTGAGACCATAGTTACCTGCCTGGACCATAAATACAAGTTCAGTAAAAGAAAACAAAGCTAATGGTGGTGATGAATATGGCTACACATCATCTTTATATTAGAAAGGGTTAAGAATGTTCCATTGTACAGAATAATTAAGTTCGAGTGTTTCCGCTGTAGACTTAATGTCAAAACCAAAACAATAGTATATAGGAAGTACATTGCTTAAAATATTGATTCTATTTGTAAACTGATTATCTCATGTGTCGTTTCCTGTTTATTTTCTGCTCCCACTGTGAGAATATGTACAGAGGAGTTCACATGGTTCTGGGAACAACGTAAAACAATAATGAATGATGTTAGACCAAGCGTATCAGTCAAACTCATAATCTCTAGTCATAGTTGTCCAAACATAAATGAGTTTCTAACATTATTTCAGTGGTTTCTTTATTAATATTAATTCTGATAAAGTGGGATGAGAAATTGTCGAAATGCGTAAACGCCTTACAATAATAGACTAACACGTTTGGATAGTCGTCCCAGTAACAATGAAATGGAAGATGAAATATTAATTGGTAGGTGACTGACATCTACCATTAAAATTTGGATTAAATTCTTTAAAATATTGACTTGGAGTGGACATTATTAAACTTTGGTTTTAATACAATGGACCGTCACTTTATACTCGATAGGTAATGATGAAGCTTGAAACTCTTGAGTTACCTTATTATTATTATTTGCAATGCAAAAAGGAGATCATGCTTCATGCTAGTTGTTTATTGTATGTTTGGACACTCCTGTTTTATAAAGTAACTACAATATTTACATATTAAAACAAGGACATTTTTGACATAAGATTGGTCATCCAATTGAACAGCTTGAAGTCCCACTACAATAAGGTGACCATATTTTTACATACTTCTCTTTAATTCACAATGGTTTATCGTGTCCTCAAATGTTGCAACGTTAATTTAACTCATTTCCCGAAGTCATACACTGATGGAATTTTACACAGCGACGTAAGTCGGGTGGCCGTACAATATTCCATTGTTACTTTTTGTATATTTATATATTTTAAAAGCATATTTTTTTTAGTCAGAACTTTTTTTTATCCTAAAATAAATACTAGCCCGCAACGATGTTGCGTTTGACTAGTTGCAGAACCCTTTACGCTTTGGGTGGCAAATCATTAGCTTGAGAAAAAGTATCCGAACATCGAAATAATTCGAAAAAAAATAATTAAAAAAAACTTTTTAAAAACATATTTTGTTTAAACGATTCGTACTAAAAAGTTAAAAAAAAAATGTTTATGCATAACTGAAAAGAAAAGCTTGGGGGTGCCAATTGGAAGAAATTATGAAGTGACTGTATATATGAGAGCGCGCCCCATGCTTTTCTTTTAAGTCGTGTATAAACAAAATTAATTTTTACTTTTTAGTATGAATTGTTTAAGAAAAGTTTGTTTTTTAGAAGTTTTCTTTTATTATTTTTTTCCAGTGATTCCAAGAACTGGATAACTTCTAACATTATTTGAATCTGTTTTCATATGAATGTACTCGTACAATAAGTTAATTAAAGGGGCACATTTCAATTTTGAAAATATTGTAGATCAAAAGATCATTTACCTGTACAATATCAGTGATTTATCGAAAAAGTGGAAAACACAAAATAGGGACTCCTGAATAGAGTACATCTTGTAGCCCCAGACGGAAGTCGTTTACGAATGTTCCTTTCGAAATGAAACAATAAAATATTTATTCTTCAAACCGGGGAGAAAATAGCCCGGGGAAAATGCTATAATTCAGGTAAACTCTCCGGAAACGAGGGGAGAATGGTCACCCTACAATACAGCTAAATCTATGGTATGATGAGTTAAGAAGATAATCTCTATAGATGCCAGTTAATATAACAGCAGTTCTTCGTAGGCTTTAGTTATTAACTTCCTTCACAAGTTTCTGAAATCAAAACAATTTGGTTTTTACTGGAGTTACAAGCAAGATAAATGCAAAATAGAGGTGAATACAACGTACCTTTTTTTTTTGTCATGCTCATTACTAAACTCATTGAATGTAAACTGTAGATCCATGCTTCAGTGCTGGACCCTTCATCAACATTCAGGTCGCAAGGTTGTGTCGGAAACGTGTTAACAGAATCAAGGAGAAGTGTTCTGCATGTTTATGAATAGGATGTGTGGTTCACTGGACACGCGGTTACGAGGACCATTTAGCATAAAATAGCGGGGATATTTATCAAGGAATCTCGTCTCGACACCTCTTAAGCATCCGCCAGATTGAAAAAAAAAAGTTTTTTACTGTAGCGTTCGTCTTTTCGGGAAATAAATAATTGAGTTTTTAAAATTATTTTTATGTCCTTTAAAAAAAAAAATCATCATGCTTAAATACGTATCCCTAGTCTTATTATGCGGTCAGCCGTTTAAAGCATTCTAGATTTAATACCGAAAATTTTCAGGCAGGAAATTACAGTTTGTAAGTGGTACGGGTTGTTTAATAAAAGTAAATACGTACTGCTCACAGCATTTAGACAAGTAGTTAATATGTACCAATTGAATGGCAATACGTTGATAAGCATAGGGAAGACCAGGAATGGTTGACAGTTTTCCTAATCTTCAAAACTATTCAAACGATGTGGAGTAAGTTAGTTATGGAAGCCACCGCTGGAAAGCGTGCCAACCAGCCTCAGAGTTTTCGATGAATAAGTTTCAAATCGCAGTTTTCTTGTAACAAAAGCATAAAATCTTTCTCTGTTTGTATGTTGTGTCATAGCTGTAGATCTTTCTTTCTAAAACAGTTTTAATCTACTTTCAAAATTTTAATTTGCATTGCAGGACATGACAACGTAAATGCCGAAAGTTTACTTACATCAGCACGAAACAGTTTTTACTTGTTTACTCGTGAATATGCGTGTCGTTCACCACGCGATTTTCTGTTAGCCCCGGTTCACACTTGCGATGCGGCAGCCGTGCGGCGACCTCGCGGTCACTGCAATCAAGCTTATGGACCATTGAAACAAATGGAGTGGTTCACACATACTGCGGGTGCCGGTCGGTGCCGCAGACCTGCCGCATTGCCCATAGCGGTGCGGCGACCGTGCGGGTGCCGCAAGTGCCTTACGGGCCATTGCACAGCATTGGATGGTGGTTCACACATGCGATGCGGCAGCCGTGCGATTTGTCTCTTTTGGAATCTTTTTTTCCTCAACTGTTCAATTATAAAAATGGAGATCCTTTACTTTTCTCTATTTTAAGTAGAGACTTATAAGCTAAATAATAATAATAATAATAAAATAAAGTCTGACCGAATATTAAAATGAATAATTGGAGGTATACATTTTTTTTATATATATACATTTGGGACCCACCTTTCCACCCCTACCTCTCGGCATCCTTTGCACAATTTCACTTCGCACGCCTGATGGGCACAACGAACTAAACGTGTTCTCCATGAAACTGGGGTAGAGTACCTGCCTCGACCCCAGACTCGGCGTTGATACACGGAGTTTGTAAGGACCTGTTTCCACAAAAGTTCCTCTAAAAAAAAGCAAAGAAAAGGGGAGGAAGTTGGGGATTTTTTTCTGTGGCCCAGTTCCCGGATACAAAGCTGGGCCCTGTTTCCGCGGTTGGGGGGGGGGGATTTTTTTCTTTCTTTTTTCTATTCAATCAAACTTATTACAAACTTGAGCTGAAAAACAAATACATAGTTATTTATACACTTATTGATAATAGTTTTATTTGTTTTTAATTGTTGCTTTATTTATGTTACTTTATATGTGTTTATGTCTCTATTTATATTTGTTTCCTTCCCTCTTATACACATCTGTTTTCTTACATTGTTCATCATTCACATATCACACACACACACATTACACTCTATTTTAAAATTCTGAATATTAAGTTTATTATTTTAAAGGTAATTGGAGGTATAAATGGAAAACTTATTATATTAAAAATGATGTTATCCTTACTTACTTACTTGCTCTATGGCTTACGGAACTCGCAAGTTCATCGCCACAGTAGCAAGCGATCGCCATCGGGCTCTATCCTGGGCAAGATCAAGCCAGTTTTCACTACAGACACTTATTTCTCCAAGATCCCTTCTAATATTGTCCTCCCAACGTCGTCTCCATCTTGCCAACGGTCTCTTTCCCTCCGGCTTTCCAATCAAGATGGAATATAGTCATTGTTTTTTTCCCATCCAAACTACATGGCCTGCCCATTTTAGTCGTCGCGATTTAATTATTCTTGCAACATCAGGTGAGTCGTACACTCCGTGGAGTACTTTATTATGCAGTCTCCTCCAGTAATCTCATCCCGTTTTGGCCCGTATATTTTTCTCGATACCTTAATTTCAAACACCCGTAATTTATGTTCATCTGCTAAGGTCGTACTCCAACTTTCGCAACCGTAAAGTATTACCTGCAGAATGACAGTTCTGTATATTTTCAATTTCAGCTTCCTCGATATTAATCTCGAAAAAAAAAAAAAAAGAAATGATTAATCGGCCAGTACCTACAGGTTCTTCGAAGTGGTAGAGTTCGAGTCCTAAAGGGACATAAAAATTGTCAGCCTTTAAATAATAATCTAGGAAAAAATATGAAGTTAAACAAAATAATGGTAGCAAACCAGGGTTGGCAAAAACTGCCCCCACCAAAAAAAGTTTTTTTGTTTAAATACTTTGCTTTATTTATTTATATTACATATGGATGGATAGAAATAAGTTTGTTTCTCCTTAATGTTCTTATGCAGCAGCGAGGTTATGAAGGACAGGACCTTCAGCTAAAGCTCAAAGTGGAATCCGAACCAGTACTCGATTTGCACCTGAGAGAGATTGCCCACCACCTGGACTGGAACCCGGGATCCCTTGATTACAAGGCAAAAATTATATTATCGAAGATGGTTTAATATGTGAAATCGTCACCATGAAGTTCACACTATTTGTGGCATTTTTGCATTTATTTAATTATTTATTGGTTTAAACCAGTAGATGTGGGCCCACTTTGTGTGTGTCTATTGAAATACGGCCTCTATTGTTCGCAAAACGGCCATGTTCACCTGTCATGTAGGATTATTGTACACAATGGAGAGATTAATGATGTGAGGATGATAAATGGTTCTGCTTGACGTTTTAATCGGCTTATCTCGTCACTTTTGACAGGTGCTGTCAGTTTGACATGAACAAAGCGGTGCCGCTACAATGGTGGGTGACGATATACTAGGGCATAGAAGACTTTACAATGTTTTGTTGAACAAAGGAATTTTGCCGTATTTCTTCTACTTGGTTTAATGCCTTCTATTCATTGGGAAATGCTATATGGTCGTACGTGAAGGTGTAATCGGCTTAGCATATCACTTTTGACAACAGGTGTTAGTTTGACATGGTAAAGGGCGATACCGCTGGAGTGGTGGGGATTTGTGGTGGTATGTGTAGCTGCGTTTGCGCATGTGCGGGGTTGTGGTTAAAGTGTGTTGGTGATCAGGTGTCATTATCAGTTGCTATGGCCACCTCAAGCATGGACAAGGCTATTAAGAGTGTCGTCAGTCCAGTCGTACCTGCGGATAAGTCTTCCGCCCCGTGCAAGTGTTCTGCTCGGTGGGTGGATGAACCGTGTATAGTAGCAAGTATTCATCAGTATGAGTTTTCCGATTGCCTTTTGTGCATAGGATGTTATACGAATCAACCGAGCCAACGTGATCATATTTGTACCGGTCATTGCGGTGGCTATTTATTTCCGGACGCCAGCCCTGAAGATATATCGACATTGTTTGGGGGTCGTACAAAGACCATTTTACGTGACCCGAAGACAGTGGATGGTTTGTTTGCAACGTACATGAAATCTCACGAGTCGGCTCCAGCAGCATTAAAGGAAAAGTTCGACTGGGGTCTTCAACGCATGCTGAAACTAAACCGTGGTGCATTGGTGGATATGTTGTTGTCCAAGGATATGGAAGCCCCCTTCAAGCCCAAGTGATCTGTGTATTGTAGTGGACCCTTACTATGTGGTATTTTCATACTATATGTACTCTACGTGTGTCTGTAGTGTCTCTCAGTGTAATCCTTAGAGTACATAGTGGATAGTGGTAGTATGGCGCAGTGTGCTAGTTGTGAAGGTGACTTTATTTTGGATAAATGTGTGTTGTCCACCATTGGTGCATACTTACAATCCAACCCAATTCAATGTACCGAGTGTAATTTACGTAAGGCCCACAATTGCCTGTACATTTGGAATACGGGTACAGTGATTGCGCAGCATGTATCAAGTCATATGAACGATCCAGAACTGTTTGGTGAATATTATTCCATTTTTGTTGCCCAGGGTCATAGTCATATTTTGAAGAGACCTTTATTAAACATAGTGCATCAGTTTATTAAGGATCCAGAATGCATTGCACAGTTGATTCCTTTAGTGTTTGAACAACAGCAGCAGCTGAACCCAGTGGGTTTACGTGTATTGTGCGCACGGCAGTACATTATTGATTTTCAAGGTTTTAAGATTTCCGCCAACGAGTACATTATCCGTGAATTTTGTTTGGTTGCGTGTGATGCTACATTAATATTGCATTGCCTGTTAAAATTACCCTGTGAACGTTCGGATTTAGCTGTAGGGTACCAGCGTCAAGTGGATTGGCTAACTAATAATTTGCACGGTTTAGAGTGGAATACAACCAATGGGTTTACTGTAGTACACGTTCGCCATCTTGTTGCGCAATGTTGTGAGAGGGGGTCCATCTTTTACTGTAAGGGTAATGAGAAGATGAGTGTTTTACGTAAGATTTTGCAGTTGGCGAATGTAACAAACCTTGAAGATCAAGCCTGTCCTGCGTTGCGCACACTACAGTTTAAAGTTGATATTACCAACTGTACGTATCATCAACCAGTGCAAGAGTATGCATGCGCATTGCGAACCTGCATACAATTACAGTGTTGGATGAAGTTACAATCGGCAAAGGTGGTGGATGACATATCCACATTACACTTGTAGTCTTAGTACCAATAAATATATACCAACCAGGATATAAGGTGATTGTCATTTCTTGAAATCAAACCCAAAACACAAAAGGATTAGAGGTAAAAAAAGTTTTTTATTACATGAAACTACTCTACTACATATGATCTTACAACTAACCTACTCTACTACAAAAGGTGTTACAATTTACATTTTGGTTGCTTTTTTATTTTTCGGACATACTCTTGTACAAGTTGATCATTCCATGTTGGGTTGGTGGTGAACAATTTTGAATTAATATTTACATTTCGTACTTTGAAGTACAGATATACAATGCAAAACATACCACATAACAAGGAATGATCAGCTTGGTACTGAATGTCATTGACATGGTAGACTTTACAGTTTCTTTGGAGGAAATGAACAAGTGGTTTTGACGGGGGTTGAGCAAGCGGATCAAAGTAAAACCCCCGTCGTTGACTATTAATATACAAGGTAACCCAATGGGTACCTTCACGATACGAAGGACTTAGGTTCACAATTAAGGCAACAGGTGGTTGTACGATTGCAGGTATTGTGTCCAGTGCATAAATGCCACTTAATACGGATGCTGTACGGCAATCGCGCAACGCCACGTCTAGTAGGTCACTGTTCCACATAGTCATGTGGAGGTACACTCATCATCATCATCATCATGTACTGTACGTACACTGGAGCTAGGAGTAATAGGGGAGGGGTTATATACACATGGTGGATCGTGGGAGATGTATTGTGCTAAATCATGGTACTGTAGATATTTAGCATAACACTGAGCCTCGTACAGTGCACAGCGAAATGTTGGAAACTGGTGTTGGTAATGAGCACAATGACTGGCAGGAAATAACAATTGAATGGCTTTGGGACACTGCACTTCCTCGAGGTTAACAACGGTGCGACCTAGAAGCTGTTGTAGGTACCTCTGTCTATGCTCTCCATGCGTGTACAGAGTATCAATGCATTTTGTATACTTAACAAGGATACGTTGTAATTCACTGTATGAAACATCACCATCGGACCAGTCAATACCAAATACGTGTGTGGCTAGGTAATCATTATCCAACTGAATGGTGAGTGGGAGTTTACTGGGATCAAAGGGAGCTTGGAATACCCAATTTTGCATGGTATTAGCATCGGGACTTACAATAGCTACTTCTTTGACGATGTAATCCTCATCGCCGGTTTGGTCAAAGGCAGAGAAATGAATTATCGCACGCATGCTGTTGCCTACTCACTACTGAGAGAAGGTACCAGTATACACAACCTTTTATACTATTGCTGACACATTAAAGCGTATTATCGGTGTAAATATTACGGTCCTTATCGATTTGGATCAGGGAATCAAACTGGGCATAGACAACGCAGGTGATGGATTGTGCTAAACGTTCAGTAAAACCAATTTTAATATTAACAGGAGAATCCTTAACAACATCCCATGTTGTATCGTCAAGAGTACTTGTTGGAGACAGTATAAATGCATACAATGTATATCCAATAGGATAATCGTGAAAGGTAATAGTATGTCCTTCATTCTGGTGAAATATGCCAGTACCGGAAAACAAGGTATGGTAACACGGTAAGAACAAATTGTTTGCAAAGTCTGGTGTCAATGCCGTGGGAGGATATGATTTTGAACCTACTTGCACCTGAAGTTGATTTAGATCAAAGTGTTGGAATTGGAAGGGATTCTCATTGTATTGACCATTGAATGCCGTATTTGCGAGGAACCCAATCACAAGACCTTTGGGAACGTTACCCAAAAATACATTAGAGAGTGTGTACGTTGATACGTTTTGGGGGATGGTATGCACACGTGTTTCCACACGTGTCAATGGTAGTTTGGCAGTGTTTTTAAGCATATAGGTATTTAACTGAAGTGCTAAATCCGCTGATATATCCATACGGCGGGCATACAGTATGACTTCATCTAGGTGAACTCTATAATTGGAATTGGCGGCACCCA
>JAGDQP010002198.1:0-61743 GCA_022664845.1 Lepisma saccharinum
GCAAGGTTCATGATCCTCAAGCTATAAGGGTGGTGGGGATCCTAAAATCCACTACGTCCACCGCCACCAACCTTAAGGCTGTTACCAGCTCGCGCCAAGTTCCTTTGTTCCTGTTACATGCTGTCACCAAGGAACTTGGCTCATCCGTCTCCCATTTCACACCTTTTTAGGGCTAAAGAACTTGGCTCCACTTTTTGCACCTCTGGTGTTTTTGTTCGGATTGAGAAGAATTAACCAACTACAAAATTTCCCCTCCAATCAAGAAGAAAACCAGCAGCAGAACAGAAATAGAAGAAATCAAGACCCCCCATAACAGCCCCAACCACAACTCTACATCCCATCAGTGCAACAATGGTGAATCAACTACCAGCAAAAAGTGCATCGCATCCACCATTAGTGATTTAGTGTACGTGTTTTAATAAGTTATGTCAGTGCAACAAAAGAGGAAAAGGCCTAACCCCATTGAGGGGAATGATGTCATGGTGACTGACCCTGCTTTGGGTAAGTTAGAGCCAAAATGCAAATTCCTCGTATGTGAAATATCATTTTTTTTATATTCTTTTCATATTTTTTTTTAAAAATCAGTGTCGTCTTATAGTGTGATATAAATGTGTATACACAAGTACCCAGTGAATTAACTCCCCAAAAAAGTGAGATAATCCCTGGAATGAAGGGGGGGAGTGTAATGGGATATGGATAATAGGTCAGTGAGTTAAGCACACAAGTAAATAAACATTACATAAAGCTGACCAAGCATCCATAGAAAGCAGACGACAACAACCTCCAAGCGGCAAGTGTTGGAAGTTCTGAAGATACGCCCACAAATGAGGGTATAAAAAGGCCATTCAATCACCTTTGAAGGCATCACTTCTTCGATCCGAAAAGTGGTCACCTCCACCTGACTTGCACTGAAGTTAGGACTCTCACCTTACCCCCAACTTAGGTTGGTATACCTTTACCTGCTAATTCGCACTGGAGTTAGTGTCCCGTCTAGGAATATCTTCCTTTCCTAAACCTAAGTAAATCATTACAAGAGGTGATCCACTATAGTAGTAATTACAGAGCCCATGTTCGGGACGGTCAGATTATTATCTGTACAACAAATTGTAAATATCTAATATATAGGAACTTTATAATAAACTGGTGTCGGTAAAACGTATATAAGCATTGCTCTATTTATTCATCAAATAACCATTCTATTTAACGATCTACGGTCATAAGGTCTCTACCATAATATCATATCGTATATGTTAAGATAGTGCTACCACGTCATATACGATCCCAACACTACCTATATTTCCACAAACAATAGGGTGTTACTGAAGATCATTACGATATTTAGCGAATGTTTTCACTTAAGAAAAATGTTATTTTCGTATATATACAAACATGTGGGTACGGTATTAACAGATCCACTTAATCTTTCGATGGGCGATGAGGAAAAAAGAGTTTGAGAACATGGCGTATTTACGAGCCGAAGTTCTCAGCTCTTTAATTCTTCTATGCCCCAAAATTAAAGATAAAAGAAGTTGAAGTACTTCCACTAAAGGTCTATTTCTATTGCTGTACTCCAGCCACTTCTGCAGACGACAGGTTTGTTATAGCGTAAGTGGTAGCCGTAGCCCCCCCCCCCCCAAATAACCACATTCCACACACAACGGAAGCAAAATACTTTGGCATTACGCTTGACAGAGCACTGACATTCTTCAAACACTTAACAGAAATTAAGCATGGCGCGTTGCGAAAACTTTTAGCACTATATATGATAATGAGAGGTTCGACCCTCTCTGCAGAGAGACCCACGTACCGGTACACATTCTCAAAAAGATCAACATTTCGACCCCATGGGTGGTATCACTTCCCAAATTCTGGAGTACACCCCTACGGTCAAAAATCGATAGAAACCGTGCAAAACTCCACTTAGGCCTACACCCTCCCAATTTTGACTTTATCCCCCTCAAACTGAAAATCCTGGAGGAATCTCTGATGTCTTGAACGTGCATAAACGAAAGCAGGCTGCATAATCACTTGTCATGACAGATACACGAGGAACATACAAATATTGGAAGACGACTTTAGTAAGATCAGAACCTTATTAACTAAGATGCATAAAACGTTCTTGAAAATATTATCACGTCACATCAATGAAACACTAGCTTAAATAAGTCCAGCATATTCCCATAGTAATATTTATAACTCCTCGCTTTTAAAGAAAGAAAAATGTGCGATAAATGTTTTGCTCATTTTCGCTTAAAGCATCTGAAGTTCTTACCTTAAGGGATGTTACCTTTAGTAAAAATACTTCAACTTATTTTGTCTAATTTAAGAACGTAGAAGAATTAAAGATCTTAGAACTTCGACTCATAAATATGCCATGTTCTCAAAACATCTGATATTCCCTCCATTTATAGTTTGCTGAAATAGCAAGTCGATGAATTATATAGAGATTGTCTTACGTCATTTTTTGTCGAGATATGATGTGATTTCTAACGATACTTTACTAACTTTGAGCACCTCTAACTCTGAAACTACGCGTTTTTTTTTCTCTAATTTTCAAAGGAACTTCTACCTTGTTTCGATCTAAGGAATTAATTCGCCCCAAAATTAATGATCATCAGTTTTGACACACCCTGTATACGATATGGTAACGACAGTTTCGTTGCTAGGAAAGCGTGGAAAGAGAAGTGAACAGCGTGTTGGACAATTCATCTGTTTTGTTCTTCAACGTTAAGACGCAAAGATTTTCCTGCAAGTCCAGGAGTGCTGGAGGTGAGATTTCACGCCGGGGTAGCGAATACCAGCAGTTAAGAGTTGAACTTAATATATCGATATCTGAGCGCCCACTCTCCGCCATTAAAATACTTCTACCATTCCGAATAGTTGTAGTATCTTGTTCTTTTCGTTGACAGGACATTATTCTTAACCCTTTTTATGGAATTCCTGAAAAGCAAAACCATTCATTCAAGTTTCCTTAACTTATAATAATTTCCCTGACTTTTAGGTCAAGAGTAAATCTTTTAGAGCCTAATTTCCACTAGCTGTACAGAAGGACGATCTTCTTAAAATAATAAGCGAAATTATCAACTATGTCCAAATAATCTTCTTAAGTGATCTTGTTAGATTAATTATTAAGTCTTAATTCCACTGTTCTCTAAACAGTTACAGAGGAATCAAAACACATTACGCCTTTCTTGCAACTAATTTAAATTTGAGTTTTATTGCAGTTGGTCAAGCGACACTTTCGCAGTAGTTGATAAAAGACAAAACAATTTGTTCACGATAGTAGAACACAATTTTGTCGCGCACTGTTTCTTGCTTCTCATCATATAAGGTTTAAGACATGGAAAAAGGTAACCACTTCCCCATCAGTGGCGGCTTGTCAAGTGAAGTTAGTGAAGTACCACTTCACTTATGATTTTGATATACATTAAGTAAATTAGCATTAATATGTATTATTTGAGCCTCATCTAGAAAGCTAGTCAACATCTTCTTAGATAGAATAGTATCATTATCGGTAAGCCAGAAAATTCAGGATTGATAAGCAAGGATTGTAGGAGTGTGTTGATGGATTAACTTTTCGGTAGTTCTTCACCTATTATTTGGATCACGAGCCGCCACTGTTCGCCACTCTAAATAGGGATTTACTACATTCTTCAAACTTTTGTGTCTTAAAAATTTAGCCAGTATACTTCAAGAATTAACTTGTAAAGTATTGTATTGGTCAGCAGGAAATCTAGACTTCAACCCACCTTTAGAAAATCCGAAAGTGTGTGGAAAAATTAAAGATTTTACAGATATTGCTTTCACAGGAGTTCGGGGGGTGAATGGTTTTCATTTGAACGCTGGAAAAAGGAAGTGGAAGGACTTAACCTTAATTCAAAGTATCATCCAGGTATTTTTCTGTTAGGACTGAGGACAAAATTCGGGGAAACGTTAACCTAATATCGAGATTCAATTGAAAGACCTCACAGTTACTACATAAACAACTAACAGTATATGTTTCTTCTCTACTATCCGCCTTGGTGTGGGGATCTGGAATGCTATTTCTTCAAACATAAGTAAAAACAATACAATTCACTCTTTGGAACTATCTTCGTGTGCAGATTTAAAAAGAAAGTGAAAACAAGACATGTGTCTACAAACACCAATAATAATCCTACTTCTTGGAATAGGATTGGAGTGAAAATAAAACACACATGAAGACCAAATAAAATTTCTAAGAAACGTCGGGTTTCTGTGTAATGTTTCACAATAATAATAATAATAATATTAGGCTACGCTTAGAAACGGAATCGTTCAAAAGAGTGAAGGTTAGGTAAGGTTGCATTGGGTTAGCTTAACTTAGATTAGTTCGTTTAAGTCGTCTGTAACTAGACTTAACATCTCTACATCTTCGAAATCAGATCCGAAGTAGGCCTAATGTACAGAGCATTGTGGTATCTCGTTCGGGAGAATATCCAAAGAGCATCCTTAAAGTTTTCATTCAAGACAAGTTATAGTGTATTCTACCCGAATTCGCCGATCAGATGACTTTCAGCCTCGAGTATAAACTTCTTCCCTATTTTCGAATTAGTCAATTAAGCGTAAACTAAAATTCGTTACACGAACGCTATCTACTGTTTAAAGTAAAAAAAAAAAAAATAGTTCTGTTCAATATTTCAACACCGGAAATGTAATTTTGAACGGTAATAAACTTTCTTATTGATTTACATGCTTTGGGCATATATCTATGTTTTTTTAAAAAAGAAAAGACCATTTCTAAAAAGGAAAAATTAGGATATTACCTGATTCAAAACACACGTGTTGATCGCGCCTCGTCTAGACAGTTACTTAGTTACAAATGAGGCTTTAACAATGTGTTTGTTAATTGTTGCTTATTACAGCAGCAAGGAAAAGAGCAATATTAAAATCAATTTTAGAAATATTCTTAACTCAAGACTTAACGGTGTAGACCATCGCCGCCATCTTGGTACGCACTTTCCATTGATTTACATGGGAATTGTTTTACTCGTCTTATAACTCTCAGGAGCGTTATTTTTGGCTCCTGTTTTCGCCTGGTTTCTCGTCATGTTATCTTGGACTCGTGCTATTTTGTAGAAATGCAATTTTTTACACACGAACAGTGTAATTTCCCCATGACTTATTGTGATTTATATAGCAAACTATTAATAATACATTATACTTATATATTTGAAGAAATTCCACAAACCAAAACTAGACAAGAGTAAAAATAACCACCAAGACAAATTCGTGAAAGCGGAACTTGAATATTCTATTTCTGACAGGCATAAAATGAGTAAAACAATTCTCATGTAAATCAATAGAAAGTGCGTACCAAGATGGCGCGGATGGTCTACACTGTTAACAGTGACGAATATACTTGCTTCCTGAAAGTACAATAAAACTTAAAACGCTTTTCATCTAGCTAGGAGCTAGTCAGTTATAATTCCACCTATAGAAAGCAAGGTGACCTTGAAGAAAAACAAATTTTGTATTCGGTTGCATTGAATTTATTGATTTACACGAGGTGAACATGAAATTTAAAGTGGCTTATTTTGGAATGACAAAATTTGGCAAGTTCGGGAGATAATTATTTACAGAAACAAAACTTTGTAGAACATTCGAGACATTCCTAGCTTCGGCGCCACAGGATCTCACAGTTAAGGTGGCATCGTCACAAATGACGTCATATCTGGACAAATAATGACGTAAACATTGTTGGCTTTGAAAATCATAATTGAAGTAGTAGCCACTACACCTATTTAACCTATGTTAGTGATTGGTGAATGCAGCTTAGAAAGGGAATGTAGCCCTTTTAAACCAGGATTTCTATGCTTGCCCTATTGAACCATTTTGATTCGTTGACAATAACATTCTTACGATGCTAAACTTGTCTATGCAATCATACACCATGAATTTGTATGGATCGGGCATTACTACGATTTTAATTTGTTATGATACCGATTAGATGGGTGGATTTACAGGGAAGGACATAGGGTTCACTTCATTGCTCCACCAGTCACTTCAGAATGATTATGAAACCCCCCGAAATAGCTTCTACCCTTAAAGAAATTTCCCCCCAGGGTTTCTCTTCTAAATCCTGAAATGACTGGAGGGTGCAATGTTCTTGACTTCAACCAGTGGACGCTTGTTTGAACTATACAAAAAATTCAACAACAACTGCATTTATTGATCATTTACAACGTTTACAATTTATTCACACTTCTTACACCGAAATTACACACGTCTACAACACGTATAAAACTATAGATACAAACATTGTTTGTCTTTAAATCACATTCATTTAACAAAATAATGTATTCATCCACAGTCAAACATTTCGGGAGTAAAAGTTACGAGAAATATGAACACAGTTTTAGGTTCATGCCTAGTAGAATGTCTAGATAGTCAGAAACAACAAGTGACGTTTAGTCATTTACGTCTATGTATTATATATAGTGAATAGGTGCCTTTTATCTGCATACCGTTAAATGATATAGAATAGTATATTTTAATAGAAACAGAAAACTTCACGTAAATTAGTCATTGCGTTGTACCACAAATAAGAAAGGAGAATTGGAGTTTATTGCTCAATTGCCTACAAAAGCATTCTGAGGTAGTAAGAAAATATTGATATCTTTGCTGTAAACGTATTGGTTATAATGACAATTTGCTGTAAACTTATTGGTTATAATGACAATTTGCTGTACACTTATTGGTTATAATGACAATTTGCTGTAAACTTATTGGTTATAATGACAATTTGCTGTACACTTATTGATTATAATGACAATTTGCTGTAAACTTATTGGTTATAATGACAATTTGCTGTACACTTATTGGTTATCATGACAATTTGCTGTAAACTTATTGGTTATAATGACAATTTGCTGTAAACTTATTGGTTATCATGACAATTTGCTGTACACTTATTGGTTATAATGACAATTTGCTGTAAACGTATTGGTTATAATGACAATTTCCTGTAAAGTTATTGGTTATAATGACAATACTAGGTACATTTGGGAGATACTAGACAAGTTCTACAAAACTAGCTAGATCTAATTTTGTTGTGAGAGATTAGCAATGTCTAATAGAAATGAAAGCAATCTATATATTATAAAATGTGCTACATATTTTTTGAAAAAATAATTCTAAAAGCTGGACACAAGTAAAAACTTGAATTAGCACTACAAAACTGGAGATTTCCTTTCTTTATTGTTCTTAATTAAACAGTATATAATTTATGGGAGCTACGGTAGCTCAGTGGTAGAGTACTCACTTCTGATGTGTAGGGTCCCCGGTTTGATCCCGGTTCGTGTAATGTGGTGGACAAAAACTGTGTGCGTGGCTTGTCTTGGGGTACTCCTGTTCCCTCCCACTTTCTTCATTGCACCAATTCTTCCATCATCATTCATTCGGCTTGAGCCAGAGGTGCCCAAAGACCTTACATAAAATACAAAATCAAAATTCAAGTATATCATTCACAATATCCTTGATTTGCGTCTGTACTTCGACTTGTATACAGTTTCTTATTCTTAAAGCCTAACTCCTTTGATTACTACAATGTTTTGTAACATTTACATTGTTGTCAATACGGTGTATCCGATACGTAGATGATATACTTGTTGATATGTAGATGATATAACTTTTTGTTAGATAAGTTTACTGCACGGCTTACTTATTTTATTTATTACAAGTATTACACATATATTGCAACCTTTACACAAAATGTTCTTTGGTTTAAATTTATTAAACGTGATCCACTAACTATGTAACCAGCTCCCGTGATCTAGTAGCGAAAATCGCGAATTGTTTCTTAGCTTGGGATGTTGATGTGAGCTTCACCGAGATGTTTCCTAATTGCCTTCAGTTCCACCAGGCGAATGATTGGAACGGTACTATGAATTAAGGCCACAGTACTAATATTTTTTGTCGTAACGTGTATGAATAAAGCATCATCATATTTAACAAAAGAAGGTGAAAGATTTTTCATAGAAATTTTAGATTCTCTTCCCTAATTTCGTTAAATTTCACAACGCTTTATTCACATTATATTATGATAAAAATAATTAGTATTGTGGGCTTAATTGAAAATACTCTTCCATCATTCGCCTGGTGAAACTGAAAGAAACAAGGAAACATCTCGATCAGATTGGAGCCCTTATCAAGTTCCCTATTCTAGCACAGTTCGAGATTTTGGCCATTAGATCACGGGAACTGGGTACACAGCTAGTTGATTTCGTTTAATGACTTTAAACGAAAAGCATTCCCTATAATAGCTAGAACACATAAGTATAATACATGTTATTAATAAAATAAGTCTGACTGCGATTTTTTAAAAAAGTTTTTCTTTAGTCACATCAGGGAAATGTCGGTATGGCACCTTCGACTTAGGCTCTGTCCGACACCTTCCCGTATCCTTTTCCCTCCTCTATTCCGGCCTGAGTCTTAGATTCATGAAGACCATAGATAATTTCAATTTGAATAAAATAAGTGTGTCGTACAATAAACAATAGTATCATTTACATATCGGGAAGTGTATAATCTAGATATCGAATGAACAAAATATTAACAAAAACGTGATTAATTCGAAACATTATAAAATAATCAAAGGAATAAAGATTGTACGAAGTAGAAATTGCATAGAAGTCGAATTGAGACAACAATCAAAAGACATGTGGCCTAATTAAAAACAGAAAACTCAATAAACAACAAACAAGTACATCACTATTTTTGAAGTGTAAATTCAAGTTTTGATTTCTGTCTAATTCAACGTACTTTTTTTGGACAGTTTTAAGTTCGTAGCACTTTCTATAATAGGCTATATCAATCGGTTCAATTTCCATTATGTCTTGCTAATCTCTCACAAGAAAAAATTAGATTTGACTATTTTTTATACAATAATCATACTATCACGACATGACGCGTTAAATGCACAATTTATTATTTTTTACACCTATTTAAATTCACATTTTTTATACATATCACACCACGTTTCGACTGCTTCCTGCTGTCGTTATCAAGAATAAATTATTTCTTATTTTGGAAGTTTTATATTTTCCAGGCCATATTTATTTACTTGTTAAGAGACACATTTTTTCATTTTTTCTTCAATTCTGTGTATATTGATGACATTTTTCGCGCGATGGATTAAAACTTTCACATTTGTTTTCGTTTCACAGAGATGGATTTCGGCTCTGGTCTGGACGGCTGGCTGGATATGGCAAAATTCTGTTGGGGTCCGTCATATTGATCATTTTGTAGCCCCCTTCCAAGCACTGGGTCAGGCCAATATATGAAACCGAAATGCGTTGCGCTTACATTATCGGTACTGTAACAAATGCTATCTCGCCGGTCGGGTGGCCGTGCGGTCTGTGGCGGTAGGCCAACGGCTCGAAGGTCCCGGGTTCGAGTCCCGGCAGGGGCATCGGTGTGGATTTTAATAGCTAAGGGGTGAATCGTGACGGGCCGAAGTCCAAAGTTACTAGACTGGCCCATATATATATACAATAAAAAAAATGCTATCTCCTTCTCTAACTAATCTTTTTGTGTGGCTTTTTGGTCTTTTAACAAACTTAATCATATTGTTGATGATGGTATATGCTACATTACGATCTTCATTAATTATATGAATAGAAATTCCCGACATTACTTTATTCTTAATATAATTTAAGTGTTATACAGTGTAGGTCATCTCTTAAAAGCCTTGTATCCAGCAGCAGGTTTCCCTACCATTTACGGTTAACCAAACATTAACACCCACCGCTAGAAAGATTCCAACAATAATTTTTTCTTAGGCGTTGCCATTTTCTCAAAGCAGATGCTAAAACCTTGAACCCCTTCCTTCCCCCTTGAGTGCTTACGTACTTCAGTGACTCCACAGAGAGAAAGGAAATAAAAAAAGAAAGGGGAAGATAATATTTAAGAGAGAGGTGGCCATGTTTGGGTAGGAGACCGCAGAAAACTGCAGGATGTTCCCTCCAGATGTTCGTGGTTTAGACCTGAACAAGGGTTGACATGTTGGATAATTCAGGGGAATCAGATTACGTTATTACACAGCTACTTTCTAATATTATTGATACAATTCTAATATTATTGAATTTATTTATTGGCTTTAGGCATCTAATGATTGAACATTCCCAACTGATCAGCCGAAATTTACATGAAATATTTTTTTATCACTTGGTTTTAACGTGTAATGCACGAAAATGACATCCATAAATCCAACTTTTTTGAAAAAATTTAATAGGAATTTTTTTGGAAATTTTTAAATAGCAATTTTTTTGAAATATCGATTTGTGCCTATTTGTATTAAGGAATAGGTATGAAGACACTTGTCGTGATAAAACCGCTGCGAGGTAATGATCCAACCTTTGCGTACTGACAATAGATGAAGGGCTACATTTGGTAGTGGTATGAGAATCTTGGTCGCCATCTTGGATTCGCCTCGAGAGTTTTAAATAGGAAGAGGGTCATGTGACATATCATTTTAGGCTAGCTTGTTCCCAGAAATTCAAATATGAAGACATTTTACACCTACCCTTATTTGTTTAGGAGATAGAAATTCTAGAAGTTACAATTTGGCGTCCTACAACATATGATTAATTTGATGGCAATTTTGGTGGGCACAAAAACCAGTCGTTTTTAAAATCCCAGCAACGAATCTAGCATACCTGCAGCACCGTTGAATCCGGTGTTACCCAGTGCACATGATGATTTTAAAAACGACTGGTTTTGTGTGACCACCAAAATTGCCAACAAATTAAGCTCATGTAGGACGCCAAATTGTAACTGTTAAACAAGTAAGTGTATCTGTAAAATGTCTTTATATTTGAATTTCTGGGAACAAGCTAACCTAAAATGATATGTCACATGACCCTCATCCTACTCAAAATTCTCGAGCCGAATCCAAGATGGCGACCATGATTCTCATACCACTACCAGATGAAATCCTTCACCTATTGTCAGCACGCAAAGGTTGGATCATTACCTCGCAGCGGTTTTATCAGGACAAGTGTCTTCATACCTGTTCCTTAAAGGTACAAATAGGCACAAATGGATATTTTTAAAAAAATCCTGTTCAAAATTTTCAAAAAGGTTGGGTCTATGGATATCATTTTCGTGCATTACAGGTTAAAACCAAGTGAGAAAAAAAATATTTCATGTACATTTCGGCTGATCAGTTGGAATGTTCATTAGATGCCTAAAGCCAATAAATAAATTCAAATTGTCATCATTTTCATGATCATTATAGACATTATATGCTTCTTTAAACTTTTCGCTTTTTCTTCAACAACACCCTCAATGTCTTCATAAACTGAAGAACTAGAAGACCACTCATAGAGCTGAAAAATTACTGTACCAACAAACAAATACAGACTAAGTGAAAATACAATAGCTTTAAATATCAGCAACTGAAGTCAGTGTGCATGATACCAGATCTCGTAACGCAGAGAGGAAAACCGTCACAGAAAAGTCTTCTATACAATAAAAGGAACTTACAGTCCTTCATATTTCGGCTTCTCCTGAGCTCAAGTTTAAAGTTTAAAAGCGCGGGCACAGAATTGAAAAAAAATAAATGTCCCTAAAATTATAATTTGGGAAAGGTAAAATGTGTTTTATGGTACAAGAGTTTCATCTAAGTTTTTTAACGCAGTCTTTAAGGATATGATTTTCATTCACAGATCCAATTCATGAGTAATCATACAAGTCTACAAAAAAAAGTATAAGAGGGTGAATCTCAGTTACTCAGTATGAAGATTACATATAATTTACAGCATCAGAATCCGATATTTTTAATATCTTTTCAAACATCTGATATAAGACACTGTTTTGTAGAGAATGGCTCTCAGCTATGGTATGAATAAGAAAATAAATTCTCAAGACATTCGTTTAAGCCACAATAGATAGTGTGCTTACCTCATGGCCAGCTGATCCAGACCACACTTCTGTTTACACCTTTCTTAAGCGAGTTTTTGCCTTTTCACCACTCAACAAAGTCCAGTAGACTGTACGAAATATTGTAGAGTATTCATTTTTTTAAACATGTTTTAAACACCCTAGACAACTTATTTTGCCGTACAATGAAAGGAAGATAGGCTGTAATATTGCTAGGTACCACGAAATGAATAAAAAAAACGAGAATACAATTTGTTATCCTCCAAAATGCAGAATCAAACTGCAAATAAATCATCGTCGGTCATAATTTCCACTTCAAGAATTCCAGTCATTTTTTCTTCGCCTTCTTTGTCCTTCTTCACGAGTTCTTCCGTCAACGATTCTAGTTCATGATTGACTCTTGCAGGAAATCTTGCGTAGCCCAAAAGCGTGCTTCTCAGAGGTTTCTTGTCGAAAACCTGCAAGTACAGATAATTACGTTAAGTAAGAACAAAGAAAACGAACCAAATGAAAAATGTTACTCGTATACAGAATGCAATTTTCCTAGCAGCACACGGATATCAGGTCGTTATCGGGCCAACACTGGGTTAATAACGCAGATATTGAACATAGTTGTCCATTCTAAGTTAATAGCGATCGACATTTTGACGATATTCTTACAGGAGCGTATCCTGTGGACTATCTAGGCTACAAGCACAGTCTAAGCTTGTGCGCAAATATTTTGATCTGCACAAATAATATTAGTTTACATGAAAAGGAGGCCCGAACACCTATCATCATCATTATGATGTGTGACCTTCGTACCTTCCTTCTACTTATTGCTTTAGCTAGTGGTAGTCGAAGCTGTGAGTCCAGAATACGCCACTGGACATTGAATACTATCCCCAAAACTTAAGAAACGTTTTGCATTTCAGCCAGAAAATATGTTGAAAAAATATTAAAGTATGAAGTTTAGAGATACATCACTGTCTGAAGATGGCATTGTGGGATGTCAATCGAGGTTGGCCGATATCGTTCGAAAGAGGGTCGGGAGCGTTCGAAAAGCCTATGTAATGGAAAAACAACACGTGTTAAGCATAAAACTCCTACACATTTTCTACTTGAGGTTAATGTAAAGCTAAGATCTCTAACAAAAGATGGCAGCAGTATCTCCGTATATGTCTAATGTATTTTTATCGTTGCACGAAATTTCAATGCTGCTCCTACAAATTCAAGCCCAGAGAGTTCAAACTTTCAGGAAAGAAAGTTCATAACCAATTCAAGAGTTCTATCCATACCGATTTTTCATTTTCTTTCTTGTTCATTGCTGAAATCGTTTCATTGTTGTTACGGCTCGTAAAAAATCAGCACGGATAAGAACTCTTGAATTGGTTATGAACTCTCTAAACTTCCCTGAAAGTTTGAACTCTCAAGGAGCAGCATTGAAATTTCGTACAATGATAAAAATACATTAGACATATACGGAGATAGTGCTGACATCTTTTGTTGTAGATCTTGGCTTTACATTAACCTTAAAGTAATTCTGTAATGAATATACCGTCTGTGTGACCACATTCCTCGTCTCAGGTGATGACGTGAATAATCGACGTGTTATTCTCAACAGATGGCTCCGTATTGCACTGGCTAAAACGACAAACTACAAATCACAGGGTTTTAGGTTCGAATCCAGCCGAAGACAACTGTAAACATTTTCAACTGTGCATCAAGGCAAGTGGATATGACGCGTAATGGAATAAAGACAGGATCTAACAAAATACTCCCCCCTATAAAATTAGTGTAGAAATTTCGTTTATTATAACAGTAAATTTCTTTAAGTGAAAATGGTAAAAAGCGTTACTGATATCGGACAATATCGATGTGCTACTGGGATTGGCACTAGGGTCTAACGAGAAACAATATAGATTTGATACCTGCTTACATTTACATATGAAGTTTTACTTTCCAAAGCAGCACATGTACGTGAAAATGACGTCATATTTAGGTCAAAAATTGATGCGAATGACGTCAAAATGACGGTTAAATGTCACACAAACCTCGACATATGTAAAATTCCTCCAGTGATAGCTTGTTTCTGTATATATTTGTTTCAAATAAACATATAAATGAACCAATCTGTCCCAAAACAATCGCTTCATCTCGGTGCCTTTGCATTGTAACCGCATTTTAGAAAGCTGCCGCACACACATAAGACAGTTGAATCCGACAAGTTCACTGTTTTACTTCAACTACATTGGCTAGGATCACGCAGTCGCTATTGAAAACGAGATATAATCATAGTATGTCGTCAGAAACTAGATGATGAGACATGACGAAATTTCGTCAATTAGAAGACCAAAATGTCACGTCATAGCGACGTAGATTTCATTACACTGACGTGATTTTGATTTTTTCGACCAAACTATCACGTTATTTTCACGTGAGTGTGCTACTTGAGTTGTAATGTACCATAGTCGAATTCAAATGTGATTCGGTCGTGGAAGTGGCTTTGTTATTAACGGTTCCATGCTTGAAAAATCTGAAAAAAACGTACAGTAAAGTTAGTCTTTACCGTAGTGGGGAATCGAACTCAGGTCTCACAATTGCCAGTCTACCAATTAAGCTATCAGATGACGCAACTAAATGAAGTGCATGTGATATTTTCCTCTGACCTCAGATGTGAAGGAACATGAAATATGTTTGTTGAGTTTGTGGTTGGATTTTTACTGATTATTCTAGATGAAAGGTTTACACCAGACTAAACTTAGCAACGATTCATTGATGATGATCTAAGTTCTACTTCAAACTAAACAGGATAATGTACTTGTTAGATATTCTTAATTATACTTCAAAATAATCATGGCAATATATGGAAGATCGTCGAATCCCTAAGCTGATAATGTTTATGAAGGAATATGCAATATGTACTTAATTAGTACTGTACCATGAACTCAGGATTATGAACTACAAGATAGATGATTTGATGAAATTTGTTGTCATTGTGGATAGATTATATGAGAATGGAATAAATATATATGTGCAACGGATAAGGAGCTGTTCTACTTTAGCAGTGACATTAGGTTAGGCGGTTGTTTCTTGTAGACATAATAGTAGAACAAAGCACCTACGAACATAAGCGTGGAACTTTGAAATACATGAATAGATAGGGTACTTATTTTCAGTTTGACTTAGTATACACCAGTGATTCGTAACAGGTGTGCCGCAAAACGACATGAATTGTTAAGTATACCGCAAAACTTCTGACACTGTAAGTATTGCTGGCTAAAGAAGTTCAAAAAATTGAACTCAATATTCATTTTGAAAAAAAGGAGCAGAGCAAGTTACGCGCACGTAAGACCTAGTCACAGGTCTTACGATGATGAACCCGAGTGACATACGTTGAGAACCACTGTTTTAGATTAGACTACATGTAAAGAGAAGAATAAACCGCAAGAGTTGTCCGCATAGGATAAGATAAAAAGGTACTTCAAGCTGAACCAACCAGACTTTGTTAGTTTTCGTTGCACAAATATTTCATGTGTAGACACAAGTTGAGAGATGTATAGATGAAGAATTGCTCACCCTCACCACTCTGCAGTACGATTTACAGGAGATTACTGAAGAAAAAAATTCCACAAGAATTTCTCTGCTTTGGACACTAGTAAAATCTGATTCGTTCATCTGAAGCTAGAGTAACACATACACAACATTTTATTGTGTTGCCTGTAGGTAGAGTATCCGGGTGGAAATTGAGAGTTCACGGTTCGATTTGCGCTAGAACCTAAGTTTTTTCTATTAATTTTTCAATTTATATCCACAGACATTACTGGCATTTATGTATAGGTAAAACGAAATTACCATCCGTTCCATGTCTGTATATCTCTTATTTACAGAAATTTACACACATTCAACAAACATTCTCATTTCTTTACAACTTACAACTGAGATATCTTACAGGCACTTCACTCAGCACAGAACACCTTTAGTTTTAAATCTATCCTGACTGAGGTTTTTCAGGGTTTGCCTTTTTCCACGGAATGCCAGGATGATACCTTAGGTAAGGCCCTCGTCGAACTTTCCCATTTTCTACCTACCCAATCTCGACCTGATCCAAAGATGTCAAAAGGCCATAAGTATTAAAGAAAAACCAAATCTCACTTTTACTCTCCGTAGTGTACTTTCAATTAACGTATGAACTATTTCTCATATTTGTAACGAAAATGTTGGATAAAACTTAGTGGGATGTTACAAAATATCTGATTCATAATAATATCGTCACAGTATATTTTTACCATACCTTCACCGACTTACTGAAGCATATTTGAATTTATGTTAAACTGAATTTGACGTACATAATTCACTCTGAAAATGTAGATTAGTTAATAAAATGACTTATTTTATGAATGAAATATATTATTTCCTTATATGAATTCATTGCTCCTCATTCAGTCTCTGAAGGTATTATAGGTAATATGAAAGTATTTCAGTTCTCGTAGTCATATTATTGAAAAAAAAATCATGCCGCTTTAATCTACTATCTAACCCTTATCAAATTGAGACGAGACCTAACCTAATCTAAAACAGCTAGACAGACAGAATTATTCAATTTTAGCATTATTATATGTGATCATGGATCTCTTCTGGGATAATAGGACTGATGACTGATAATCATAGTTTTATTTACTCTGTGTATAGTCTAGTAGTATGACTTCCCTACTTTCATTTGTTAGAGACATTTGCCATAACAATGCCATCCAAATTAATCTAATTAAATTTAATTACAAATTAATTCATTTATATTGTTAATTGTTGCTAATAATAATAATAAATTTTTACAAGAAAAGATTTACTAAATTAGAATATCTCTTCTTCTCTTCTAAAATTAAGCTAAGCTAACTGTAGCAGAACAAGATATAGGGCCAATATCGACCCAATACTGAGCCAGTAACGGCCAATATTGATCAAGGCTGGCTCAGCGTTAGGCCGATGTTGGCCCAATACTGGGTCAGTAACGGCCAACATCGATCAAGGTTGGCCCAGTATTGGGCCTATATTAGCCCGATATCGTGTTCTGCTAGAGAACAGACGATCGTTCGTTAATTAGAGCTGTCTGTAAAATCCAAATTTTTATTTTTTTATCTCGTTTAAATAAGAGTTATTACCTCAATGATCATCGGTTTATCCAAATCCCTTCTGTAAAATACAAAAACTGTGTTCCACGTAGGATCTGTTGTATCTTTTACCACTTCTGTCCTAATACTTTTAGATTCACATTTGACAACGCAGTATGGATCACAGCTACCTGAAAAGTACAAGGGAAAAGTTTTAAACATAAAACTTAGTAAATAGCACATGCACTTAAAAATGACGTCATTTTTAGGTCGAAAATTGATGCGAAAGACGTCGAAATGACGGGTAAATGTTACAAACCAAACGACGTATGTAAAATTCTTCCAGCGACAGCTTTTTCCTGTTGGAATTTGTTTCAAATAAATGTATAAATGAACCAATCGGTCCCAAAACAATTGTTTGATACCGTTATTTTTGCATCTTTAAAGGCTTTTTATAAAGCAATGGCGCACACCCAAAACAATTAAATCTGTTTCACTCCAACCAGATTGGCCAGGATCACGTAGACGATCAGGAAAGAGATATATTCATAGTATGTTGTCAAAAACTAGATGATGAGACGTGACAAAATTACGTCAATTAGAAGACCAAAACGTCACGTAATAGCTACGTAGATTTTATTGCACTGACGTGATTTTGATTTTTCGACCAAAAAATGACGTGTTTTTTACGTGAGTGTGCTGCTTGGGTTGGTGAAGAAAAAATAAATTATACTCCAATGTTCTGTTTCTTAATATAGTTCTCAAGGCACTATATTTATGCTTATCGAAATAATACTGGAAGAACAAACATAAACGTTCTTAAGCAGGGATTCTGCCATGATTTTTAGTTTGGAGGGGTGAAAGTCAAAGTAAGGTTTTGGTGTATTCTCAACGATTTAGAGGAGTGACATCCCCATTTGCGGGGGAAGGGGGCTGGCAGAATCAGGTTCTTAACTAAAAACAAAAATCTTCATAATTTATTTTCAACGTTTCGGAAGAAACGGATTTTATCTTCAAGAAAATTGAGCAAACGATTTTGTGAATACATAACTGCAGTGTTCATATTCTACTCTGCCTTGGGTAGATATTTATGTTATATTTTTTTAAGTGTTGAGAAAGACTACTTTTTTCATTTTAGTTTTCAAATGTTTTCTTGATGATACATTCAAGCAGGGTTACCAACCGGAAATTATCAAATGCGTTTTCGGACACTTGTGTTGTCTAATGCGTTTTTCTCGATACTAGTTGTTCTAAAGCGCCTACTTTGACATACACAAAAAAAGAAATTTGTCACCAGGGCACAGTGGTCCAGACACCCTGAAAACCTGGCCAAAACCTTCAAAACTTAAATTGTTAAAATTGGATCGAGATCATGCCTATTTGAAAGTAGATGGATTATTGTATTCAAAACTACTTGCAGTAAAAAAGATGATCACACCCACACTGCGTCAGGCTCTCGCAAAGTCGCGGTTGGGTTTTCTTATTTGTTCCTAACAACTTCAACTACACATACATGTGTCTAACATTGGTCAAGACATTGCTGTAGATTTTACATGTTACGCAATCTGAGAATCAGGTAAAATCTTCGAAACTGAAGATGCGCTAAATGTTCTCGTAGAGTTATGAACCGAGTTCCACGTAGTTCCGTCAAGTATTACTCTTCATAGATAAGTTCAATAGTTTAATTTTTTTAAAAATTACAAACAATTCTTGTTCATATTTGCTCCTTTTTAAAACATGCCGTTGCAAAAGATCAATTGTGTGTGCACTTTTCGTGGATACGTTTTACTTCTGAGCAAGGAATTGTTCTGTAATTAATCTCTCTAGATAAAAAAGAATGTTAGTATGTTTGTGTCATCATCACGCCAAAACGACTTGACCGATTGTAATGATTTTTCGCACATGATCAGATACTAGACCCACGTGGGAAGTTATCATATCAGTCGCTCTCTTGGATTCAAAATGGCCAACCAAAAAAATTTTCCACACCGTTTGAGCTAAAGATTCGAAATTTGGCATAAAGGTGTATTATCAAGAGTAGTTTAAGAAAATATTTACACCATTTAACGTACAACATGTTGTACAACATATACAACATTTTTAAAAAGTCGCCATCTTGGATTCAAAATGGCCGTCCAGAGACCATTTTCCACACCAAGCTAGAGGAATTAAATTTGGTATGAAGGTGTACCATCACGAGTAGGTTACAATAAATGGGGCAAAACTCCCCTATGTAGGTGCAGCCCCCTAGGGGGCATGGGGCAGATCTGCAGCATGGGAACGCAGCCTCCTGGAGAGTCTGGTTACGTTAAAGCGGGCGCAGCCCGCATGGGAAAGAGAGTGTTGGTTACAGTCCCGATAACTGTTGTCAATGTATTTTATTCACTCCGCACTGGCGGGCGGGCAAATCAGCTAGCCGTGCATAATTTCCTTTAGAGATAAGGAATTCAAATGGAGCAGAAGACAACTTCTGCAAGAAGTGAAAGGAAACAAAGAGAATGAAAAGCAACATCCACAACAAGGAACAAGGTCATCTCCAGCATTTGCGAAAAGATTCAAACAAGTTGCTAAATTCTTTTTAAATATCAGCTTTTCGGCAAACTGCGCAGGTGCAACAGAAGCAATGAACGCTTTCTAAAGGACAATAAATGAGTGGCTGAATGTCGAAATCGTGTTTAATACCCATGCGATAGATCACTGCCTAAATATAGCTCCCATCGCGCTGATATGAAAGAAACGGCTTCGGAATAAATTCTTCAACTGTTTTATTTCTAGTATTACTACAGTATATTTTTCTTCTCATTTGTCGTGATATGAACTTAAATACCTCAAAATTAAGAAACGTTTTTAAGCCATTCGAAGAGTTCACAGCTAGCAGAAGACTAAAACTGCACGAATTGGTTCACAGTGGATCCGGTATCCTCTTCTGTATTTTTCTTTCTTTTAACTCTTAATTAACATTTATGACCCGTAAGGGTTTTGGCCAAGTTTTCAGGGTCTCTGGACCACTGCGCAGGGTAAGGAATACATAGAACAAACCTAACAACATCTACACTGAAAATAAAATTGTTTGGAATATCCAAAGAATGGCCAAATTTTGGTTTCAGTTTTCGGAATGGCCAAATTTTGGTTATCGGAAATAAAATTTTGCTTATTCTGAACAAACTGATTTCTCTGTGTAAAAGGAAAATATAAGCATAATTTTAATCTAAAGTACAAAAGACAAGAATATCACACATGTATCCAAACTTTATGTTAAGAAGCAAATATAAAGTACACTCAAATTCATACAAAATGGCGGAAGATTTTATAAGTTCTAGAAGTTGTACAACGTGGCCATACCAGACGTATATTCTACACAGAAGTAAAATCACCATTTAATATGTTATGCTTGTCACATATATGTCTTCGATGTTCCTTTGTTTCTTGTTACCTTTCGTGTTTAGGAACGTCCTCTATCGACTGCTTTCTATGAATCTGAGTGTAAAATCATGCAAACTTATGAAGCAAGTAAGTGTACATCTTGAACGTAATATCAGAAGTTAATAACCAGGCGGAATGATTCAGCGAAAGCTTCTTCATCTCATAATAAGGACGTCTTGGGATCGAAACACGGAGCCAGGCATTTTGACTGAGGTTTTCCCTGGTGTCCTCTTAGTCACATAAGGCAAATACCGACATTGTACTTTAAGGACAGAGTACTATCCTCTCGTTTCTTTTCCAAAGGTTCATGGAAAATTATTGCTGTAAATGCCATTAACTATAAACTTTAGTACAGCCCTTCAATATTCAGGAAAACACTTGTTTCTTAAACCACCCGTCACTTTTTTGAATTAAAAAAAATACATAAGAAAGACACGCCGTTAAAACTCGCTGTCAGAATATGAAACTTCTTTCAATGCATTTAAACCTACATGTGCTTTAAATTCCAGTGGATGCAGAAACGGCATCTACATCACCTGATAGAGCTCGATTGGATTGAACGAAATATTGTGGAAGCATACTTAGCAACGTGTTCAGATTTTCCTTTATTAAGTAAGTTAGAAAAATCAGGAAAGCAACCGCAACCTGAAAATACATTAAATAATAACGGTGGCTTCATGGGTTCATCTTAACGGATTTTGCTAGAGACACCTATTAGAAAGCAATGCAAGTACGAATAATATTAATAAATGCACTTGGCGCAATGGTTTATTTATTTTAACCGTTATCTTGTGAAGTCATACTCATAACAAGCTGTGATGTGATTTCTTTCGTTGACAGTCTGGCCCCGAGGGTCTTTTAAACTCAAATATACAAGGATGTTTAAAAGGATGCCAGATCAGAAGACACTAAACACCATTCTGGTGACCTGGATTGTATGTAAAATTCCAGTGTTATGGTCCACTGTCCAAGTTTAAGAGTTGAACATTTTTCATACAATACATGTGTCTTATTTTGTTATATAGCCAGTATGATTACCAATATTTCATTGGGATTGTAATAAAAAAAAATTTGTTACCAAATTTTTGTTGACAATTAATCAAGGCCGCACCTTGTAGTTTTGCAAGGGAGAGCAAACTCCGATTTTGGTGCCCCTTGGAAGGAGTCAAAAGTGTACATCACCTTCTTCATAACTGCATTTGATGCCTGGGGCACGTGCTCCCTTCTCCTGTTCCCCTACTGGCGGCTCTGCATGTAATTCATTTGTTTCGTTCTACCTGACGAAGTTCATTGGACTGTCAGAAATTCATCGTTTGACGATTGCTTTCTCTTTATTTCATTAAAGACGGTGGCTATAGTATTATTAAAACAGACATCTCTTTACGATAACCCTTTTGAATTTGAAACTTAATTTCTACTTACTCCATCGTTTGTCTTTACTTGTTGGTAGATTTTTAGCTCCTTTAATAATGACTAATGTTACACAAACAGGATTCCGACAAATACAGGAGAACAAAGCATTTGGTTGAGCTGGAAAGTCTTTCTTCAATTCACTACAAAAGAAGTGGTAGAGAAAGGATATTCAGTACATCAAAAGAAAATAAATATTTGGCCAAAGATTCTATAAAACACTGAAATGTTTTAGCACACTATACAGAAAGCGATTTAATTCATTTTTTCTTCATCACTTACTGTTTAATATTGTTGTTTAATACGTCATGAAAGTAATTATTAAGGTTTCAAATTGATTATTCTTTATTTGTGGGAATAATTTGAGGGACACACAGAACAAATATCAGTATCGTGCTGATAATGAATCGAATTTTAGTCACTTACTCGTAGAGTAATTGTTCTACCATTGAGTTCTTCATTACACGATTAGTTTTCACACATCATCTGAATGATATATGAGGACTCCAGAAACCAAGGGATACAAGTTATATTGATGAATAAAAACCTTCGGGGTAATCTTTTATATATAACTCGAGATATCTGTGACACAAAACTGTCATATTTTCTACGAAGAGATTTTAATGTGTCTATGTACAAAATATGACAATTTTTTGTCACATATATTTCGGGTTATATATGAAAGATTACCTCTTACCATTTTTCTTTTAATTCGTTAATGTTCCTATATTCCTTGACTTCTGGAGTTGGCATGTATGAGTTTTCCAGCTGCAAAATCAGCTATATCCAGCCTAGCATTTTTAGGGTGACCATAATGTTTAGGGCTTAAAACGGGACACTTGAAATATTTACAGTATCAGTACCTACTTATAGCGTTTTTGGATACATACTGTTGATTATACGTCATATTACAGCGCACTGATCGAAAATAGACCTAGAATGGCATGCGTAATTAGTCATAATAGAAACGAGTAAAGGAAACCATATTTTGAAACACAAAAAATCATTATTTAAGCACAGAAGAAAACATTGTAGCCTGTAAACGTTATATCAGTTTCATTTCGACATTGAAACAGAATATATTTAGGATTATAAAGCGTCTTTATCAATTTCGATGTGCAGTCATTTGAACGAAAACTATGCAGAACTGAATGATTGGAATCCCCTCCAGGTCTCTCGAAAGATTAGGTGATGTTAGAGGAACCACTCTTTCTCGTCGTGTTAGTTTTCATTCTAGTGAAAAACTCACTCCACGTACTTGACGCTCGATTCTTGATTTATTTCCGAAGTATAATTTAAACAAAAATTTCTGTTCTTTTTGCAAATTCTCGTTAAACATATGTTTCTAGGACACTTCACTTCGCCTTATTAAGAAAGAAAAAACATGGATTTAGTTCCTTCAAAGCCAAAACACGTTTTAAGTTAAAGGAGAAATATACAATTAATGAGTTCACCATAATTTTCATGTTGGTCTCTTTTTTTCTTTTTCTTGTCGGCGTTTTGGTCTTTAATGAAGTTGTCATGGCACGATTTTATTAATTTAAAATTCCCTTTTCTTCATCAATGGAAGAGTTTGAAAACTAAACTTCGTACTAACGCCGGATAAATCATCGTTGTATTGCCAGAATAAATTAATTTGGAGAAAACAATCAACACTGTGCAGGTATAATAATAATAATAATTCCGTGGGAAAACGGGACAAATTTCCATTTTGCTTGAAACTGACGGGACCAGCTGAACAGTGTGAAAAAACGGGACTGTCCCGGCGAAAACAGGACATATGGTCACCCTAAGCTTTTCTTTTTCTTTTTTAATGAAACATGGGGAAAAAATTCAGCAGCTTTATACTTGGGTGTGAATTTTTCTTACAAGGAGAGTCGGTCAATTGTAAAATTTATTTTTGATTCATAATTTTTGTAATGAAAACTCATGACCTGAGTGTTAATTTCGCAAAGTACTAAGATGCAGTTCTTTGACGTTACCGAGAAAGTCGGCTTTGAAACATCGGCGTAGGTCATATTGAGTTATTTTTATGTTTATACTTACAAGCAAACATACAGAAGGGGCGGAAAAGAACTATATATTTTATTTCTTCCATCATGATTGATTACTATGTCAAAGTATGTATGTACACATGCAAACTTTGTCCACTCGAAGACAATTACTTTGGGAGATATGGATAATATAAAAATCAAATTCTGTCTGTGGAAAGGAATCAAAAAGTGGGGAAATATCCTTATGTTCTTAAATTGGCAAAAGGAATGGAAGCCAAATACACAGTAATGGGTACTAGGTGGAAAGCGCTACCTGCTGGAGGGTATGTTCTTCATGGCTGCCATCTTGAATCTCGATTGATTTTCTTAAATGAGAAAGGGGTCGTGTAATATGTCATTCTGGGCTAGAATTTAACGAGAAATACGTTTGTGAAGCCAGTTTTGCCCTAAATGTATTATTGTGAGATATAAGGGCATGTGGCGCTATTGACGCAATAGCCTGAAAACACCCATTTTGTTTTGAAATAACAAAGAAAATGAGACTCAAATACACACAAATTGTTCCTGGGTATAGTGCCCTATCAATATGGATTTGTTTTAATTTTGATTTTATTTATTCTGTTATTTTAAAATATTCGATACGAAATGGGTGTTTTCAGGCTATTTCATCAATACCCTTACCTCTCACAATAACACATTTAGGGCAAAACTGGCTTCACAAACGTATTTCTCGTTAAATTCTAGCCCAGAATGACATATTACACGACCCCTTTCCCATTTAAGGAAATCAATCGAGATTCAAGATGGCGGCCATGAAGAGCATACCCTCCAGCAGGTAGCGCTTTCCACCTAGTACCCATTACTGTGTATTTGGCTTCCATTCCTTTCGCCAATTTAAGAACATGATGATATTTCCATAATTTTTGATCCCTTTCCACAGACAGAATTTGATTTTTATATTATCCATATTTCCCAAAGTAACTGTGCCCGAGTGGCCAAAGTTTGCATGTGCACGTATTTTGACATTGTAAGCATGAAGGAAGAAATATATACAAATCAGAGAAGAAGTCATTTAAGGAAAGTTATAAGCAAATGTTCTGTAATAAACAACAATGAGCATGTTTTCACAATAAGAAATAATGCAAGGTTGTATTAAATTATAGGAAATAAAAGTAATGATGTTGCGTGTTGGTATTTCCTACATGCAATGCGAATCATCAGACATTAGAAAACTGCTTGAATTCAAAGTTCAGGAGAAGGCAATGACTTACAACGAATGATGTCACAGAGTGATTAGCCAAATTAAGACTACGATCAACATGAGGTGATCGTACGTCACATTCAAAATTCTGTTTGTCTTTACGACGAGGTAATAAAAGCAGCTGTCAGAGCACAGCTCACTCTCAGATTGTTAGATTCACTTAGATTATCAGATTCAGTTTAGCTAGTAGGTGATACGCTTCAATTCGTCCAGACTCATGTAAGTAGAACCACGCGTCATTCGTATTTAGGTCTCTGTCTTTAATTAACTTCGAATTATATCTCTCATATCTGCAGGGCGCTAATGTCTGAATTGGTTCAATGTTGTCACCGAAATGTAAGCAGTAGGAATTACCAACTTTTTTACATGATGTTAATATTTAAATCAACATTTCGTATTTTGTCATTGAACCCAATTATCCTCTTAAGCTAAGTCTTGTCTCAACGGAACACGCCCTGAAATGCTTCAACACCATTTCAGTGCATGTTCCAATGGGAGTCAATGGTTTGCTGCACAAACGAAACTAGAATAAGGTACCAATGCTTAATTATGTCTACAAGATCGACCCAAACTACATCCGAATACGTACCCAATCATTCTTAGATGTCACAATCCAATGCATTGTCCACAATATATAGTGGTGGGCTTCCCGTTCTGTATGTTTGCTTCTAAGTATAAATATTTATATAAACCTCAATATGACCTAGGCGGAATATTTAAAAAGCCGATTTTCTCTACAAAGAAGTGCATCATAGTGCTTTACCAAATTAACCCTCAGGTCATGCATGAACTTTTATTACAAAAATTATGAATCAAAAATAAATTTTACAATTGACCGACTCTCCTTAATACTTGAAGCCCAATGTCTCAAAATTCGAACGATACCAACATCTCATTCTGTTTCATTTTTAGATACAGCTGCATTTGGAAGTGTGTATCGTGTTTAAAAAGAATTAATTAGATTTCGAATAAGCATTGATAAAAAAACATATATTCAATTAGCATGTAGTTTTCAAAGGTTGCCGATAGAGGTCTCCATTGTCGTTGGTGTTCACCATTACCTCAACGAAATTCTCCCTCCCCGTTGGACTGCTCACAGAGGATCCCAAACCTGGTGCTCTACATGTAACCGCCTAGGTCACCTGACCTAATGACGTAGAACACAAAAGCGATGCATTAAGAATACTGTTTAGAAGTCATACGCACCAACAACTGGATGAACTGAAAACCCGTGGCATCACTACACTAGAAGCAACGGATATATAGGAGAAAGTACAGTGGAAATATGATTACCTCTTTTGGTGTTGTTCGTGTCACTAAAGACAGAGACGTAGAACACTTATGGGTGATTAAACCATTTTCAAAGTCTTCCTTTCAATTAATATGTAAATATGTTGAAATCAGACCAAACATTTTGGAATACCCTGTATTATTTTTAAAGTTTAGGTACTTCGGTGGCGCATTATATAAGTTCACTGAACAGTGACCACCAGAAGAGTTGCGCTAGTTCATTAGAGATTTCAATAATACGCAATATGTTCAGAGTACGTATACATATATAGTTTTATCGTATACCTAATTGCAATAGAAAAATTTAAATTCTAAGAAGTCATCTTATAAGTAATAGAATATAGTCTAAGTTTACAAGGCAAGAATGATTATTTTTAAGTATATTTTTCAAAATATTTAAACTTATCTCCCTTAAACAATCATTTTCTTTTATTGTGAAGGTGAATGAGCTTTATTATTTTTATTTCTTTATTATTTTTTTTTCTTAAAGTTACTTTCCACAAACCTTCTTAAAAGAAGCATTATAACAAAATTTACTTACCTCAAATGAATTCCGTTACTCGTGAATATACGTATCAAAAATTCACCAGTTTCTTCTGGCTTATATGTCGTGGGAATAATAATGTATGTCCCTCTCGTTACAAATCCTTCGTAATATATTTCTCTCGTACGTACGTGATCGGTTGACAGTACCATTGGAAATATTTCTCTCAATTTGTGAAGTCGAAATTTGATGTTACTGTACGCCTGTAATAAGAAAAGACAAACTAATGCGAAATGAAGCTTATAAAAATAATAAAAACTTACAATTTTTTCTGGTGATGATGCTTTTTTATCGATCAAGTAAAGAAAACAACGTTTCGGAAGAAGATACTCTCATTTTCAAGGCCAGAAAAGTGTTCGTGTTTCTTGAAGATGAGAGCCATTTTCATCTTGAAATAAGCAAAACGTTTTATATTTTTGACTTATGCAGTGTGTCCCTAAAGTACAATGACAAACTGCGGGAAATTCGTCGTTAAACAGATATGAATATTGAAAAAAAAAGTATGAACGTCACAGTTTAACAAATTTATAAATACAGCTGGTTAGCCATTTTATATTAGAATGTTTAACAATTGAAGAAAAAAATAATATTAACAAAAACAACAACAAATAAATCTGTTAGCTCTGGAATGGTATTATTATTATTATAGCTAATTTTCCTAATAATACTGATGATTTTTACAGATCTTAAAGAATCACTCAAAGTGGTGCCCATATGATTGTGTAAACACGTTGAACACAATACTCCATTCTAGAATACGAGATGCCGAGAAAGTATTTTAAAGTAAAGCCTATTAAGTATAAAGCTTCCATTGATTCCTTTCAAGATATAAACGAACTTCTGTTGTAATCAAATTACGTTTAGTACTGTCCTTAGACATTACATTTAAGCATTGTATGTTCATAAGAGGTAGTACATATGTTACCTTCATTAAACATTCCGAAACTTGTAGTTTCTTGTCCAGAAGATCCTTTCATTATAGAGTCCTGATTAATTTAATCAAAATACACACATATTCGGATATCCAAAGTATGTTAGATCACATTTCATAGGTATTTATCGACCTAACCATATTTCTCTAATTAGACTCTATTTCAAAAACTAATATGTGTGATTAACAAACATGGTTATACTACAATGTCAATAAAATGACGTCATTACACAATCTATCAAAGTTATATCATACAAAGTAATGAAATAGTTTTGTTCAGAAATCGTTTTGTATTATCGCATCTGTCAAAATCTTGCGTTGAGATACCAGTTAACTGGAACATAGAAAACATCTCACTGCTGAACTAAAAGAAGTTTCTGTGGTAAATAGATCAATGTTTATTGGTAGATTATTGAAGAGATTAAGGCAATGTATGTAAGATCGAGCGCTGGATAATAAAAAAAACCTGGGCCGATCTAGATAAAATAGGCGATTGCTTCGAGTGAATCTAGTAAGTAAAAAAGAAACCTATCCCCTGTACGATACATACACGCCGTAAACGGTGCATGGGAGATGTGGAGGTAGCGCTCCACATTTTCTTGACCTACGGTATGAAGTGAGGTGGAGTGGTCAGTCCCACGCTCGACCGCCTTTACCTTCCCAAGGCGCCCAGGAATACCAAGCACACTCTGGTACTCAATTTGATAGGAGTATGAGTGCACCTCAGGGCGCCAGGCATGGGAACACTAAGAGAAAAGTCTCCAGTGTCCTGGCCGGGATTTGCACCCGGGCCGCCCAATTCGTAGTCAGACACACTACCGTCTGAGCCACGGCTACTCATGAGTGAATCTAGTAGGAATGCGAAAATGAAGTTCAGGCAAGGGAGATTCAGATTTGAATTTTCCATGGACTAATTTATACAAAAATTTGAGATATTTCTCCGGATTTCAAATGGGTGAAGGTTTAGAGTATTTAAAAGATCCTGCTTACGCATGCTGTGAGTGGTTGGTATTTGGTAGCGTACAATAGCTAGGAGGAAGTTAAGTGCAAAGTTTAATCTTGAGAGGTGAGTTGGACTGGCCATCGACCAGATCGGGGAGCAATACTCTGATTTCGGAGAAATGAGTGCTTTGTAGAAGGTGACAAGAGAGGAAAGGTTACGTACTTCCTTAAGCCGGTACAAAAGACTAAACAGACGCATAGATTGTTTGGTGACAGAAGTAATATATATATGACCGGAGAAGGTGAGCTTACTATAAATGATAATTCCAAGATCTATATCGGCATCTTCTTTTGGCCAACCGCTTCTCACTGTGCTTTTACTCAGAGAAGTGACTGTCTTGTCAGTATTCATATCGGTTTAGTGAACACCATGGGAATACGGCCTAAGTGTGGTTATATTTATTTATTCTTCTTCCACCACAAAGGTCAAGCACACCCCCATCCCCGTTCCTCTGCTCATCGACACTATTTCACAGCCTGCTCTTTCGCAGACTTTGAGAGGAACTGGTGAACGTTTCCTCTTAGGAGGAACTGATGCAACTAAGTCGTTCCTTTTTCTGTGATTTTGAGTTTATGTTAAAGTTTCTGTTCCAACTATGGACGCGTTCAATGAAATATTGTGGCGTAGGTTTAGGAAGTCTTCCTTCCTAACGTTCAATAAAAAAATAACTCTTTGTAAAGTACAACACAACAATTCCTTTAAGTGTTGTTGCAGAACAGATGTTTCGTGTGGGAGGAGAAATTTTCACTTACGAGAAAGGCAGATTATCAGGTGAAGCTTTTGAAAATCATTTGGTATGCCATGAAATGAGCAAATTTTTTTTTTTTTCTCTCTCTGTATAACTTCAAGAAAGGAGAACTATCATTTACTTCTTGTAATACTCGTAATTCATCATCCATTCATGATCATAAACCTTTCTTGACTGAAACCTGAATCAATTCCTTTTCTGAGAAACTGGAACGGCACAAGTTCCAATTTTTGCTGGAACGTCGATAAATCCCCAACTTCTTTTTTTTTTAAGGGAACTGGAATGTGTTTTTATTTTAGACACCTCAAGGTAACAGGTTACTTTTTCAATTCAAGACTTTGAACTGGATTACAAGTTTTCTATTAGTGATAAGGAACTAAATTTTGAAGGAGTTCCTTTTTCTTAGGAACTTCTTTAAGACTGCTTTTTCGTATTCCTATATTTTCATCTTTCTCACCGACCGTTTACGTTTCCATCCATAGTAGTACATTCTCTAAGTCTGGAATGCAGTGCTAAATCAATTGTAACTATAAACGAAAAACCAAAATGGGATAATCAAATTCTCGAACTTAATTAAAAAAACTTGATGGTAGAATAAGGTGTTTTCAGATTGTCACAACGTATATCTGACATTTTACTAATAAAACTCATTTATGCAACAATGTCACAACGATTTTATGATGTGCGCTGTAATTTAACATCAACAAGACCCCTGACGATCTGAGCAGGAAGGCTTACGAAACGATCCTGGGAGTTCAAAAGAAATAAAAGAATATCTGAGAACGAGTTTTATTAATAAAAAGAATGATGTCTGCTGCATTATGTTTAGATTACAGGCGGTAGCGCGTTTGACTACGAATACCGGACAGGACACTGAGACTTTTCTCACAGTTTTCCATGCCTAGCGCTCTGAGGTGCACTCAGCCTCCTATCAAATTGAGTACCAGAGTGTCCTTGGTACTCCTGGGCACCTTGGGAAGGTAAAGGCGGTCGAGCGTGGGACTGACCAACCCACCTCACTTCGTACCGTAAGTCCAAGAAAATGTGGAGCGCTACCTCCACATCCCCCATGCGCCGTTCACGGCGCGTGTGTATCGCGCAGGGGATAGCTTTACCTTTACAAGGTACAGTCTCCCGACAAACTCTGATCTCATTATATTACACAAAAATATTGGCTTTGGAATAATATTTTGCGGTGCATCACATATTAGTGTAAATACTTTTCGTTTACAAAAGAAGAAGGTTGTTGAAATTATTTTTAACATGAGCCCTAGGTCATCAAGTAAACATGTGTTTACGAATCAAAAAATTCCAACAGTTCCATGCCTATATATTTATAAGAGCGTAATATTTACAAAGAAAAATAATCACTTATATACTTATACGACAAATATACACAATTACCACACCAAGCAAAATAGAAGCATTTTCCCAGAAAGACAACTACTCATTCTAGTGTTTAACTCCTTTTGTACCATATTGTACAATAAACTACAGAATTATCTAGACTCTAGAGTATTGAAAATATAAATAAATTCAAATCTGAGCTCTTTAATTCGTTGGTAAATAAGAGTTATTATACTGTCAATGATTATTTGAGTGATAACATTTGTAATCATTTATAGTGATGTAAATTGTACGTATATTTTAAAATTAAATGTCCTGTCTCGTTTATACAGACATTGACGAGTCTTGTGTATTACAGGTCACGACATGTTTGTACTACACAGACGAATAAATTTCTATTCTATTTTATTATTAAAAAAACGGAAGCAGTGCAAATATCCCGGCGGCAGAGCATTTCCCAAATCTACGACGCATCTTAACAGACTCATGACTGATTCACTGACTGATCTTAAGTTTTCTATCTTTTCCTTGCGCTCGAAAACTTAACGTCAGTTGTCTTACTTAGTAAAGCCTTTTGGCTAATGAATAACCATTGGTTAATTTGTTCCTATAGGAGTCTCTTAGCTCCTAGAAATCAGTAGTGTATTTCTACAGAAATAAAAGTGCTCCAACGCTATTAATTCCTGCATTCTATAAGGTTGTCTACAGACATATAAACAGAGATACAACTTTTAAAAAGTGTTCTGTCCCCGCCATAGTTGAAATGAACCACTGCTAGAATATTATCAAAAGAACTCACCATCATCAGCTACAAAGTTTACAAAAGTATAGATTGTAAAATTATATGTAACTTACCTGAAAAGTTTCATGTAACTTTGATTGGATTTCGAACAATTCGAAATCCAAAAATACTGCCTCTTTAGCGTGGGATCTCTCGTTCAATTCCGGATCCCCAAGCAACACGCTCACTCACGTGAAAATGACGTGATATGTTGGTCGTGAAAAATCTCAAGTCCTTGTAATGAAATCTACGTCGCTATAACGTGACATTTCGGTCATTTTATTGACGTAATTCTGTCATGTCTCATTCTCTAGTTTTCGACGACATATTATGATTATATTTCATTTCCGATGGCGACTGCGTGATCCTAGCCAATGCAGTTGGAGTAAAACATTGAACTTATCGCATTCAACTGTTTCATGTCTATGCTGTTGCTTCCTAAAACGCTGTTTAAATGCAAAGCCAACGGGATTAAACGATTGTTTTGAGACAGATTGGTTCATTGATATGTTTAAATGAACCAAATACCAACAGGATTAAGCTATCACTGGAGGAATTTTACATACGTCATTTCGTTTGTGACATTTACCCGCCATTACGACGTCTTTCGCATCAATTTTTGACCTAAATATGACGTCATTTTCACGTTCGTGTGCTGCTTCCGTCGTACTATGTAGACTTTGTGGTGGACAAACACCGTGTGCGTGGGTTTTGTCAGGGTTCTCCCGTTTCCTCCGACTTTCTTCATTCCACCAAGTCTCTCATCATCATCCACTCGACCTGAGCCAAAGTTGCCTAAAGGTCTTAAAAATAAAATTCAAATAACAATATTATTCAACTTCTTCCAATTCCCTCCATACAAATATATAACAAACAGCAATATCTTTATACACAAGAAAAGGTTTGGAATTATCTATACAAATTGAGATAATAACCTCTTGCTGAACACGTATATCTTTCTTTAATGTTGCTGTAATTCCCCGCCTACCTGTCTAATAAACACACCTTCAGAATAGAGAAGCCAATCAGGCGCTTTTGCACTCCTATACTCTGTTGTTCATCGGGACCATCCCACTGTAGAACTTGTATGACAAGTTCTTCATCTGGACGTTTTATTTCGAACACATACTGCAAAATATACAGGTATGATTGAAAGTTAGTGAAAAACAATGTACGGTATTCACTAAGCGAATAAGTTATTATTATTGGAACACTTATAATGAAAATTACACATAATTTTCATTTCTATTTGTATATACTTCATGCAGTCACGTATTTGTAAAATAAATACAATTCAATATGAAACATAAATAATGTGTTACAGGAAATATTTCTTCATAATAATACAAGGCTCATTCAATAAATAACCGGAAATATATTTTTGCTGAATATTTATTACAAGCCCAAAATAACTACATTACTATTTCTTAACATAGTCCCTCCCTAGTTCAATGCACTTACGCCAACGCGAGGCAAGCGCACAGATTCCACGGGAAAAGTATTTTGGACGCGTGCGTAACCACTCATGCACCTGGACTTCCTCGTCATTCTGGAGCTTGGATCCGCTTAGTGCATATTTTAGTTGGCCAAAATTGTGGAAATCTGAAGGTGGGAGATTGGGTGTATATAGAGGGTGGGGGTAAACATTCAAACCGTAGGTCCTTGATGGTAGACAATGTGACCATACGTGTACATTTGGACCCGATCTCGCTCAACCTCGACCTCGCGATCGAATTTCAATCTCGACCTCACTCATTCCCAACATCACGTTTTGAGGCCGAGGTTGGACCTCGCAAGGTTCAACACCTCTGAATGTGACATTGGCAGTGTGTGTTCTCGTATTGTCATGCAGCTAAAGCACACCATTGGATACCAGCCCATGTTGTCTCTGCACAATGGCTGGTTTCAGTTTTTGCGCAGAAGGTTGGAGTAGATCCTACTGTTTATATTTTGACCTCTGGGCATGTAATGCTCAAGAATTGGCCCCTTGAAGTCTGAAAACAGCGTTAACATGACTCTTCCAACACTCCGTTGAGCATGTGCCCAAATTTCATCTCCAGTGACAATACGATGAAGGCTTTACACCAGCGGAAAGTTCCCTGCAAACATCAACATATCCCTCTCTTCCGGTGTCAAACGTTTCGGTACCCACCTCGCACGCACTTTCCTGAACCCCATGACGTCATGAACGATATGGAGGGGTGATCCTTCACTTACCTCTATCTGTGAAGCAATTTCACTTACAGTACTACGCCAGTTACGGTACTCTCCTGTATTAAGTCTCCCACTTCAGCAATGTTGCCTTCCGTGATTGCAGTGAAAGAGCGATCTGGAGGCGGAAAATCTTCATCACTGGTTATGCCCTGTTTGAACTTCTCACCCACTCGTACATTACACTTGTGTTCGACTGATACAGTTGTCACCGTACTGAATGGTCATGCGGCGATGAATTTCTATCGGTCTCACGCTTTTACTCAACAAACATCTAACGACACATCGCTGCTCCAGCTTGGTACACTCCCGTAAGAGGGCCGCCATCTTGTGTAACTATTTCTCAGCGTCTCGTGCACAAGGCAGGCGTGCCAATCCCAGCTATGAATAGCTCAAAGATGCCTCCATAAAATATCACACAGATAACAATCGTGGTCCTACTTTAGAGTTTTTATATTAGCTTTCCGGTTACTTAATGAATGAGCCTTGAATTATAATTTTCATAGCGATCTTATGTAAATCTTATGTTTTCTAGCAGGGAAAGATATAGATTTCTGACGTCACGGCATTCTTTCCATGTTACTGGGCTTGGTCTAGACTTTTATGTATTTAAGCTTTTCATAAGTTTTGATTGACAGGTTAAGTAAACAAATCGCATGTGTCTACTTTTTCTTGGTGATTAACCTTCTATGACCGGGCTAAGATTTGTTTATTTTCTGCCTTTGATACAATGTTTATGACTTCGTCAGAAAATTCACAAGTTCCAAATACGAAAATACGTTTAGTGAAATTAATAAGATCGTTACTTTATTCAAGACACAAAGTAAATACATTTAGAAAAATCGTTACATGTCAAAATTTAGTTTTCGTAACAGATCAGTGGAGATAAAAAACATTTCTATAACGTATACACACAAAACATAATTATACATATACGTTTTTATATTCCATAAACGTTATCATAGGTTAGCTCATGCAATAATATTGTAATTTACTTATAGTAATAACAAAATACTGATTTCACGTCTTCCATTTAATCATTTAAAATTACTTTGCCGAAAATAGTTTCTTGAAGTGATACACTTGTTGGCACGGAATGGAGGGTTGGCGTGTCTTAATGTTTAGGGAAAGACAACCGTGTGTCGGTCATATCGCTGTTCATGTTAATTGTATTCGTCATCAGTGACATGTTGGTTCGTGAGCTGAAAGTAAACATAAAAATCTACGCTATTCACAGGAACCAGGGCAACAAATTTGGAATTGATTGCTACGAAAGAAAGAAGCTTACCCGGACAGAGGTAGTTTCCTAAACTTTAAGGTGCTGACATCTTTTCCCGCAACTAAGGAGACCTTAGAAGCGGAAGTAATTTTAACAGGAACAGACAATTTGATCTTGATATGGCCCTATCCTTCAATTGTATATAATGAAGTTTAAGGAACTATTTTGATCATTATTTATTAAAGAAAGGTTTCAATGTAAGTTTGAAGGCCAGGAAAGGTTTTAAGAGCCATTCTTTAATGTATATATAATTTCTATAGGTTTTTCAAGTTTCATAAGGAGGACGGTAGATGTCTCTACTTCGAGCATTAAAAAACTGAAGTGACTAACTTTTTTGTGTTTTAAAGAATGGCTATTTTGATTTTATAATCAAAAGCACATATTTGTTTGAAACTAAATGGTATGTTTGAAGGACTAGATGAATATTCCAAGTGAAGATTCAGGACATAAACTAATATGTATATCAGATAACTAATGAGATATAAATGTATATAATCTATATCGGGAACCGCATGTAGACAGAGAACTTAACCTAGCCTAACTGTGGTTTGATAACCTACAACCGATGACCTTGTGTAGCAAACACACAAGAGAGAGCAGTAAGTATACGGTCCCATTAGGATCGACGGCAGTTTTCACTGTCGGAGGGTGCCAGTTACTTTGAAATTGTTTTTGCAGTCAAAGACTGATCATTATTTATCATTCGCACATCACTGTCACGCCAAAGCTAACAGGAAAGCATACTCTTCCAACAGTAGTTTCTAAAACAGCATCTTCAGCCACTCCAAAATATGTTTCATCGGGCACCTCATCAACAAGACGAAACCGCAGCCAGCATTCATCTTCAGGTTCACACTCTCAATCACCTCTACAACGTCATTCTGGCAGTTCTCCACCACATACGAAATCTCATACTGGTACTGTATCCGACTCCGACTCAGATCATTCAATGAATATATCCGATTCAGAGCTTCTCAATCTACAAGATACTGCACATCAAACACCTTCTATTCATTCTTTTCTCCTGACTAACTTTGATAGAAGTTTCAGACACCTAAAAGACTTCTGCAACAACTCCTGAAATATGTTCCTCGCGAAAAGATCTCTCAAATAGTACCTACCAGAAATGGTATTATCATTAAATCACCTGATGAACATTTAGCCAGTACTATCAGAAACAAGCACAGCTATCAAATTTTCGGCAGTGAAGCCAACCTTACTTCTATGAGCACTAGAACCACCAAAATGCCACCATCTCCACGCCGTCAACCTATGCTTTCTGTAGTGATTCGAGGAGTTGAACCAGATGTCACAGATTTTGAAGCCGAAACCGAACTTAAATCCGAGGGACACACTATCACAAAATGTCTGAGAATAAAAACCAAAGAAGGAAACAGCAGCTACATGATCCGAGTCTTAACACCACATCAGTCAACTATCCATAACTTATTATCCACAGGAGCATTCATCTACAAACGACGCTATAGAGTTGAGCCTTCACGCACTACTGCACCCATACCGATTCGATGTGAGAACTGTCAGACGTATAATGCCATGCAACCCGTATCTGTCCAAACCAAGCCAAATGTGGATACTGCTCTGGCCCACATCAGACCAAAAACTGTGACTATGCACAACCACCTCCGAAATGCAGCCAATGTGGTGAACAACATCCGACATTTTCATACGAGTGCAAAGGCCGTCCTCAATCAGAAGTTGACAACTCACATCTCACAGTTCCTCTTCGTCTTCCTGCTCAAACCCAAAACACATCTACTCTTCCATCACCCACAATAGAACAAATCATCGCCTTTATCACTCTCACACTTCAAAACCTCCACCCAGGGGCTCGAGATACCATACTCCATTATGTACAACAAGCAGCCTCTGAAGCCTTCAAAATCAAAGTAAACGCTACATACTCGGGACCCTACGTCTATTTCTCTGTCACACCTCACATGGACTTTGATTGACACCCGTAACTCACCAAATGCATCATCACTCATTCTTTCACTCACCATTCACCCTCATAATTGCACTGTAATCATCAATGTGTTGGAGAAGGGTTCACTGTCTTTCATAAAGCCTAGAGCAGCCCCTAGGCAGAAGATTTAATCACACGTTAGTTCTGTATGTTCCACGTGTTGTCTCGTTTAATGTGCACTTCATTTCCATCATCCATCTCATTATCGTTTGATCCACATAAACCAATAAAATGGGTATAAGCGCAAGACTTATACCATCCTGATTTTAAGATTTGATAAATAAAGGATAATAATCAATGCCCAAACACCCCTTAGACCAACCATCCTTACCAGCAGATCCCACCAATTTCCTTTCCTTCTCTTCCCACAGCGAGGCGTAACCCTTGGGAGAGTGCACTGGTGACTAGCAATACGCGAAAAAAAAAACGCATGTAGAGGTAGTTATATTTTAAATCCTTTGTTTAAATAAATATTTTTTCATTGTAGCCTTGCGTTTACCTTTGATAGACGTAGTGGATAACTTGGCTTTGGTCTTGGAAGGCGCTGAAAAGCACTGAAAGGATCATTGTTTGACTTCTCAACTATTTTCAGGTGTACATCCCACTACGTGGAGTAGCTTTGAGGCACGCCTTAGCGTTAGGTATTGTTTTCCTTTACTTCCAGGAACCAGAACATTGACACTGTACCAGAATCTTATTGATCTACCGCACAGCGACGACGACGGAGCTAGCTACGAAGGGCTTATTATTTAAATGATTGTTATCAAGACGAAACGGAAGAAATAGGTACCGTTTCAATTTAAGCTCGGTCTTGAACTTTTACCCACAGTTCTTGCTTCCAAGGGAAAGACGACATATGATTGGCTCGCTTATAGCCAATCGTAAGACTTGAGGGGCTGGGGCTTCAAGACATACAAGCAGAATTAAACCTTTAAACAAAATACAGCGAACAAATCTCGTGGAGAGAAAACAAACATTTTCTTACCTGTTGGTGTGGAGCTAATTCTCTCGCATGCTAAACGAGTTATTTGCCTGTGTTTGTGTTATTTGTCTGTGTTTAGCATACGAGAGAATTTGCTGCACACCAACAGGTAAGAAAAAGTACAGCGAGTTGAAGAACATTCACAAGCAACCTTGTACTATGCTTTCGGTTGATATAAACTATTGTCAAACGGAAGAGATTAAATTGTATAGAGACGGTTGGGCCTCTTTCTTTGGCCAAATTGGGTATTGATTAAGATATACAAATACTTCCTGCTATTTATGACGAGTTAACTGTGGTAGAAATTAATACAGTTGTTAGATTTGTTCCGGTGATGAACAGAAGAATAAGAAAACTTGTAAATTGAGTGGATACGAGAGGATCAAAAGAACGTAATTACTGAAAACGTTTCCTCCCGTAGATTTATTTATAACATCAAGGTCACTGACTTGGGATCAGCTCTGTTGAAGAGGCTCAAACCCCAGCTGTAAACAGCAATAATCCTATCAGGTTTCCTGAAATCCACCCAGAGACTGCCATGATGGTATGTATATTCTCATCGATATTTTATCACTCACACTACCCTCATTCGATATTTTGCAATACAAACTTGATTTCTGATAATTACCTCAGGATAGATAGATCTATAGTAAATATATTTCGGTTTTAATGAGATTTGGATCAGTTAGAGTCTACACTGCAGCCGGCAATAGTTGATCGTTGGCTGTTCATTGTGCGAGAGAAAATCAGCGCTGTTGCCAAACTTTTCACATTTGATTATTTTTCTGCCTGCCGCGCTTGAATAAAGTTCAGGACGTGTTGTCTTAAGGCCAGACCGGAAATATTTAATTATTTCTGTAGAACTAACGAAGTGACCTAAAGCAGAACGACTTGTCATGTGATAAAGCGAAGAAGAAATTTGTCAAGGACTGAGGGTTGCTTAGCAACGTGTTCGGAACGTGAGAAAGTGATTGGGCGATCCTCTACCTGCTACCCTTCTGTTTTAGCAGACGAATGTATCGGTGATCAATTCTTGCCAGCCGTACTTTAGATACCATATATGATTCAAAATATGGCAACCAGATCCTGATCCAGAGACTTTGAAGAAGATTGGATCCTAATATTCTGTAGTTTGAAGAATGCAAATACAAAAGAATACTTTTAATTTTGTTCTGAAAATATTCTCCATACCTGTGGATTCCTGAGAAAGGTGTCTGGAAAGTTGTCGCTCCCACCCGCTCTGTCTTTCGGTGTTCCGATCTCTCCTATTGTCCAACTTCCTTGAACTTTGTCTTCCTTCCACGTCCTGTTGAAAACGCCACCTGTTTTCATTATGCGACAAAGACACAGCTCGTTGAAATGCATTAGGAAGTCAATAAAAGGCATCCTACAGAAGAAACACATCATTTATGTAATGTACCTCCAGTCGTATACTGTCATACATGCGTACATAAACAGACATTATTATCTACCTTAAAATGATTTCGCAATCCTTGTCACAAAATAATGAACTTGTCCCCGTTTCTTTTTTATGAATGCAGGAGACAGAAACGCAGCATGAAGTGCGGAGTTCTATAATGACGTTGGTGCTGAGAACTTTATCCCTTGTTTGGATTACTAAAATCATTAGTATGGTAAGAATTATGGGTGAAACTTCTACGTTTAGACTACGCAACTTAGTTTTCACGCTTCCTATATTCAGTTCTCACCAGAGCTGCCATGTAGTATCACGAACCTGAACAAAATTTTACACGAGACATACGCTTAAATTACATGGAACCTCTAACAACCTGAAGATATCTCACTGGTCGATTTTACTTTTTAATCCTGAAGGAGACGTTTCCCAAGCCTTTCGATTCGTCTTTGGGTTTTTTTCCTTGCACATGGAAGAAGTTACTGTAGCAGTCGAATCTGCAGATCTATAGCTCCGTGCCCCTGTTCCACCGTTCGAAGGTGTCGGGCGTGCCACGGGAGTATAGTAGAATATCCAGCAGGTGATGGGTAATATCATAATATACGTAATAAATAATAAATAAAACCACGAAGACTTGAAGGGAAAGGTGATTTATTAGGTCATGGAGTTTTATATTACAACTTCAGGAACTGCTGGGGAGCACCAATAGCATAATTTATATGTTTCGCTACACAAAACCCTTAGTAGCCATATACATAATATTGCAATATAACTGATAGTAACAGTCGTATAAAAATAGTTAATAGTGTTGGAAATAATGAAAAGAATCATAAAAGAGTTTGATGATAATAATAATATAAAACAAGAATCAAAATGTAAAAGAAGCAAACGAAATATCATAATTAATTAAAACGTTAGTCGTTTCGATATTTGGTCTACTTTGCTGCTGCCATCTAGTGAGCATCAAAACAAACTTTTTCTTTCCTACACTGAGATGAAGCATTTTCGTGTATTTAGCTGAATGTATGATATATGTAAGAGGTTGCCACATACAAAATAATACGCACAAATCAATTGATTTTGTAGAGTAGTTGTGCCATTGTCCTTCTATACTACCGAAACGATCTACGTAACGAAGTTCAAATTTTCTTCTTCTAATTTCGTTGTATTTTCATCTAGCCTTCGGCCTAACTTCAATGACTTATTGGCTGCTGAGGTCAAAATCAGTAACACTGATAGTACACAGCAACAGAAGATGTTGAGTTCTTAATAAATGATTGATATAAACCATGGTTAAATAGTGATAGGAACATCCACCTGCAAATATAGTCTGAAAAGGGTACAGATGTTCAGCGATGAAGCTAGCAAGTAGTTCTAGCAAGTGTTCATCGGTTAGGGCTGATTCTCATGCAAGCTTGCGTTGCTTGCTTTGGGTGCAATTGGGGTGAGTAGCCAATTGAAATAACTATTTTATTGCGTGTTCTACGTACTACGTAATAAAACACGTGCTTCAATTGGCTACTCACTCTAATCGCACGCAAAGCAAGCAACCCAACCTTGCATGTAAATCAGCCTTTAGATTACACTTAGCAAATGGTGCTTTTTTTCTTTTTAGATATATTTACGTAACCTAAGAGGAACAAACAAAATTACATACATCTCAGAACTATTTATAAGACATGTTTTCTCATTATAATCCATGTTAATTCAAGTTTAATTCATTTTTAGGAATATGGTAAAATCAAAATTATTTTTTATTACTTTGAACGTGTGATTTAACCAAATTTGTGCATTACAAATTACATAATATTTAATCTATAATATAGTATTCTTATTGCAAAGCTCGAAATAATTCTATTTTCTTACGAATTTTTCCTTTACAACGTTGGTAGAAAAATCACTTGAAGGTTGTGATAACACACTGAACTGAACGTTACCCCTATTAAAATGTAATACTGTCGTTCATTAAACTGATTTGGAATTTTTCTCGTAAAAATAAACATTTTAATTCTTCCATAGAAATATATATTCTTAAGTGCTTAAATGTTGGTTTGCAGATCTAGCCACGAGAGTTCGCGAAAATTTCTGATTAAAGGACTAATAAATTCTTTTTATTACTGTATCAAAATTTACACTCGATGTGAAATTGTTGCTGTGGAAGGCAGTGAAATTTACAATGAAATTTCGCTAAATTAAATCATACTTTAAAATCGAGAAGAAAAAAATGATTCAATTTGTATCCTACCAAAATTCACCATCTACTTCCGTCGTCAAATCGAATCCCAATTTCTGTGATTCTGTCATTTGTAACCATTCCGATGATCTTGTCGTCTTGAGAAGAAGCTCTTCAAGGCAGTAGTTCTCAGCCTCTTGACTGAAATTGATATTTCAATATATCAGTGTTTTAATACACGAGTGAACAAACATTTAAATGCATTAGTACTTTAATATATGTACCGTACTGTATAAGAATTTGAATGTATGATATCCATTGTACAGCGTGGAAAATTGGGATTGCAAGTCTAACATGATATAAGCTGAAAATTCGCAAGCGAGGAATGTTTTGTCCGCTAGCGAAAAATAAACCTGAATTGCCAAAAATCTCACGTCCACATTTTTCGTATTTTCATTTTTCTGTTCGTCGGCATCTATGTTCCAAGGGCTATCCACTTGCATAATATTACATCCTAACTCCAAATAAAAACGCTTTTTGTTTTAATACAAAATAATTTCGGCTGAATAGAATAACATCCCAAGTCCTTGGATTGTTTTTTTTGTTCCTCCTGAAAAAAAATACTCCGGTGGACTTAAGATGTTTTGCAATTCAGGTATTCAATTGTTTTCAATGGTAATGGGGTCCAATGACTCATTATTTAAAATATACTTTTGTTCTGTTTAAAAAATATAATGCAATTTCGGAATTTTAGTCGTGACTTTGCAAGAAACTACGTTTGAAACTACTCGTATTACATGCTTTGGATTAAAAATTTGGCAAGTAAAGGTATTAATTTATCCTATTAACATTAATTAATAATTCTGTGTATTCCAGTAGAAAACAGTGAGCCCTCTAGTCAAATGGATGGATAAAAGGTATAATGAAAATCAAATGGATGAATAAGAGAAGCAGTGAAGATCAAATGGATGAATAAGATCAAATGTATGAATAAGAGAAACAGTGAAGAAGATCAAATGGATGAATAAGAGGAACAGTAAAGAATATCAAATAGATGGATAAGACGAACAGTGAAGAAGATCAAATGGATGAATAAGAGGAACAGTAAAGATCAAATGGATGGATAAGAGTAACAATGAAGAAGATCACATGGATAAATAAGAGGAACAGTGAAGAACATCAAATGGATGAATAAGAGGAACAGTGAAGAATATCAAATGGATGGATAAGAGGAACAGTGAAGATGACCATATGATGAATAAGAGGAAAAATGAAGAAGATCAAATGGATGGATAAGGGGAACAGTGAAGAATATCAAATGGGTGGATAAAAGGGGCAGTGAAGAAGATCAAATGGACGGATAAGAGGACCAATGAAGAAGATCAAGTTAACGGACAAGATGAGTAATGAAGAAGTAACTATTGAGGAAAATAGAATAGAATAGAAACCTCATGAGAATCATAGCAAACAGGAAGATACGTTAGATTGGCCAGAGCCTAAGAAGCCACTGTTTAGACAGATGAGTTGTGAAAGACAATATTAAAGAAAACGGAAGACGAGGAAGAAGAAGATTTGAAATGTTGACAGGTGTGATAAAAATAATGAGTTAGGAGCAAATAAAGAAGGAGAGATAGGACAGAGAGACTTGAATATGAAAGTTGTCGAGTTGAATTTAATTTAAAGCTGGACCGCCGAAGAAGACTAAAATAAAAAATGAGATGAAATTCTTAATTTCTGTTTGTAAGTAGAGCATTTATCGTAGTAAATCTAGTGCATTCTATTCTATGTTCTTAGATTCTACTCTAATGTAAAACTTATTGATAGACGTACTCTTCCTCTGGACTGTCCTCTTCAATTGTTTGTACTTCATGTTGTTTCTTTTGGCCGAAAGGGTCCCGAAGCCTTACTACTGTTAATTTTCCTTTATTTCTGAAACAAAATTAATACATAAATTAAACAACGAAACATTTTAGTGAAGAAATATAATTATTGTATGTTTCATTACTTTAGTGAAAGTTCTTTTGTGTTTACACAACTTGTGTATAACTTTTCACAATCTTCAGCAATCTAACAAACTAATCTCAGTTAAAGAAATCCTTTGTGTGGGTTGTCGACTTTAGTATATTAATATATGCTTCCTTCTATAGTTTCTTATATCGCAATGATGTACCCCACTAAAGGGATGTTAATCTGCTTATACGATTTCTCTAAGCTATGCAAATACTAAAAGAGAAATAAGTCATCGTTGTTAAGCTTCAGTTATGTTTGGTCGTTCACATGCTCGCTGCAAAACCAGTGAATATGTATGTGTCTGAGGTGTGGCTAAAAGAAAATAGTAACCTGTTTTGTCCTAGTTGTTTTTTCTTTGCTTAAAAAGAATGAGTATCAAGGCTGCTGCATAATATACAAAATGATAAAATAAGGTAGGAAAAAAGGTACTTAGATGTCAGAGTTCAAAGGTTGGTGTACACTGTACAGGGACTACTTCACGAACACAATAAAAATGCGGCAACATTTCTCCGAAGGCGTGTTCACATAATAAGACGGGGAGATGGACAGACAGGATTGGTGATAGGGAGCGGACATGTTGTCAACTGCCTATAACAGCTGAGTCATTGTAGGAATCACGTTTTGGGCAGAACGTTACCGTAATTTTTAATGTGAATGTGAAGTCCCTATAAACCCGTCTTTCAATTCTGATATGTAAGTACCTTTCCTAGACCTTATTACGCTTACTGCGTGTTTCTTTTGTTTTGTAATATATAATCCTTGTCAGTGTATTTTAATTAATTTATGTAAAGGTAATTTATAAAAGAAATCTTAACATGTATGCGGACATTAGTTGATTAGCGTTCAGGACCAAAAGCATAAAAAAGAACTTGGATTTCCTGTTTTACCTTTAAATTAAATTATCCGTTGCACCTATAATTATTGTGTACGAGACTTTAGTATTCGTTCAAGACAAGGCATCGCGTTGTTTGATGATAGGAAGGAAAGTACCGTGTTTGTAATTTGAATTTTAACTGTTGTACAAGCCGAGCTTTTGTGAAAATTACGTCAGAAATTCATGATTGAGCTGAATATGTCTGTTCTCTTAATAAAACTAAAGTAACAACGAATAATGTAGCCATTTGGCCAGAATGTATATAGTACCTTTAGTTTTGATGTATGTTTTATACATTACAAAAACAAGACAGTCATAACTCTATGCTGGATTATTAGTTCTAGATTTTTCTATATCAGTTCTAATAACAAAATATTCAAAATCAAGCCTATTATGTATCTATCAGTGAAACTTTCATCTAGTTCCACAAAGTGAGTTACGAGTCCTAGACTAAAAAACTTGAAAACTATATTCCATTTCCAAAAAAAAAAAAAAAAAAAGAAAGAAAATATAAGTAGTCAAAGTAATCATTGCTTGAGTCATTGCTAGATTATTTTCCTGTACAATTTGTTTTCGAATTGTAAGAAAGAAACGTTGTGAATCAGAACCAAAATAATACAATAAAAAATAGAATTAACTTACGCTGTAATTTTCTTCACTGCCGAAATAACATACGTCCTTCCTTGAACAAGACCCACTTCATTTTCTACTCCTACTTCGTCCGCAGAAGGAGCCTAGAAAGGATGAAACGTTTTCAGAAACTTTACAAATGAAACTGTATGTATCAGTTGCTTTAATTTTTTCTATGTTATGGTCTGCGGCATGTTCAAACAGGTTCGTGACGTGCCAGTTTGAATCAGAAACGTTTTAGAGTGAGCCAAGTCCTTTCTGAACATGTAATAAATCCTTCCGAGTTTTCAGATTCGTGTGAAATTCATTTTCAAAGCATGAAAAAAAATAGTGGAATTAGTAACAGGTAAAAAATGAAAAGAACAAATAAGCGAAAATGAAAATAGTGAAAATCCGAAACGAAAAAAGTGAAGATCTGAGAAGGATATATAAATTTCACAGAAGCGCATGTGGTATAGAAATACCATGCAGAAATGTATCACCAGATTGTAATTGGTTAAGTCAATCGAGGTCAAAATGAACTAAAATCTGCAATCAGTTTCTCTCTACTGTTTTGGTTGATAGACTAGCTTTCATTACAGTCAGGTGGAACGGTAAACAGATGAACCCAGTGGAAATAAGAGAGATGTTTTGACTGTAAAAAGAGAACGAGAAATAACTGAAGATTAAGTTAGTATTAGATTGGCACAATAGGTTACGTTAAGAAAGATTAACAAAACTAAACTTTAGTCTAAAATTCCAACCAGATAATTAGCGAAGTCGCGAACATCCAAGTCAGAAGATAATATATCGTAACTTACTAATGGTGATTACTATTCGTAAATATTAATTGACATATGTATAGATTCCAGGCTTATTTATATAAATTCACAACACTTTAGTAAATTAACGAATCAATGATTAAAACATTGTGTTAAACTCATTCTGACCAACAATTGGTACGAAAGTCAGAACAACAGAGAAACAGAGAGAGAGAGAAAGAGAGAGAGAGAGAGAGAGAGAGTTAAACTAAAACTTCTTTATTGATTTACATTGAAAGAAGTTTTACTACTTTTGTTTCATATTGCTTGGTTTTATTCCCTTGAAAATGGATGATTCCATGTAAGTCCGATAGCTTAAAACTATAAACTACCTGAAACGAGTTCATAGATAGTTGACAAGATAAATAAACGATATGATTAGATCATGACCTGTAAATTCCTTGATGTTTAGGACTTTGTTTACGCAGAAATTATATATTGAATCCTTCGATTTAATTTATGTTTGAAAGGGAAAAGGAAGAAGAAGACGGATGCGACTTTAAGGAAGGAACAGAGTACACTAAGATAAAAGGGAAAGAGCAAGACTTGGACGAATTGAGAAGGTTAAGCTGGCGTTAAAAGGATTGCCTGTCCCACAATCAATGATAATGACAATGAAATATAACTGCCTTAACCTGAAAGATAATCTGTTTTAATTTCACGTCCCAATGCTTTATTGATTCTGTACTGTTCCAGTATATCACAGGTTGTAACATTACCGCGTAAAAATACTGTCTGTCTCTAGGAGTCATATGAGAGAAAATGGTGGCCACTAACAGAAGAGCCTTTTATGTGCTCAACGTCAACTTGAGTTTCTCTCTCTTTCTCTTTGTCTCTCTCTCTCTCTCTCTTCCAATTTTAATTATATGCGTATCTTTCAACAAAAGTTGCATGTGTTCCAAATCCGAAAGATCATTTATGAGATGTTCTGTATTTGAGGGACTGCAAATCAAAGTGATCTAAGTCAGTCTTCATGATTCCAGAATATAAGGAATGTTTAAAAGAACAAAACTTCTCAAAAATACATAATTTCAAATCAAAATGACGTATCCAGTTACTTCAATTTTTCACTAGTGGTGTAACTGTATGATTCACCAGATGTTGTCAGAATAATTAAATCGCGACGACTAAGGTGGGCAGGCCATGTAACCCGGAAGGGAGAAAAACGAAGACTATATTCTAGCCTGGTTAGAAAGCCGGATGGAAAGAGACCTTTGGGAAGACCGATACACCTTTGGAAAAACAATATTAGAAGGGATCTTCGAGAAGTAGGTATTTTTGATGAAAACTGGAATGGTGTTGCCCAGGATAGAATCCAATAGCGAATGTTTGTTACTGCGGTGCTGAACTTGCGAGTTCCGTAAGCCATAGAATTAGTAAGTATAAAAATGTTGGCCAATGTAGGTCAGTATGAAATTTTGATGTTGACCCAATATTGATGATCGACATGGGCTGCAGATAGAATGGCAAACAATACCATCGCCAATATGGAATCGCTTTGAGGGCCCCACATCGTTGCCAACCTAGAACTCAAATTGTCATAAATATTCCAGATAAAAGCCAGACAACCTAGCTGCACGGAAATTCCCTGTAATGTAATAAACAAACATTACTCAGCTTTCAGACATACTGCAAATGAAAGATAAAACAACAAGCCTCAAGCGGGACTCGAACACGGGTCGTTCAGTTGGAAGTTTAGCATCTTACCGGATGGACCAAGATCTAGTAATAGAGGGTCAGAAGACTCCGAAGACAAGTTACTCTCACGAATTATGCACTACCGTACGTTTTAAGCAAACGATTAAAATTCCTACTACTACAAATCAAGATATTTCATGCAAGACGCTGAATTCATTTTTTATGGGCACATACCCATTATTCTGTTGTGGTGTTAACTTCGCATCAAATGGGCCAGTATTGTACGATATTGACGATATGCGGTCCCACATAAGCACTATAATGGCTCAATGTCGTCAGACTTCTTCGGACGCAAAAGAAAAATGTCGAAAAAAGAAATAGTTCACAATGAAATTTATATTTTTTTTCCATAACTCCAATTTTGAGACAGTCTTTACTTCCTGTTGAACCACTATGAACCTAACTTTTGCCCATTTAGTCAGTTGCTTTGCATTGTTAGAAATGTCTACTAGCATTAGGTAAACACCAATATCCACCACTTTAGATTTCTCGTTTAAAATTACTTCGCACACACACACACACAATATTGTGACAGAAACGTCCTTTCGCCAAACCACTGGTTGCTAGGCCGTTGCTGTCATAAACTTTCTAGTCAAGTGACTGTACTAATTCCTGAATGTCGCCAAGTTTTTTATTAGCCCTCGGGCCTGTGTAAACTTTAGCTAATTTTGGAGGGAAGAAATACAAAAAGGAGTTTGAGAACAGTTTCGTATAAAATTTTCAATATGTATATGCTGTTTTGCGATACCTGTCTTATTGGAGTTCTGAGGAACAAAACGACACTATACTTTCTGTTTGAACTTACGCCAATGGAAGCACACATGAGACAGTGATTTTGGAAGTAGTCGTGAAGCATGTTGAACAAAGAGTTCTCGTCATCAGCATGCTCTTCGCCCAGAAGATCAATTGTGCGACTCAATCCACCTGTGAAGTCCACCAAAGTATCCGGCAATGTCCCTTCTTGCAAAGCCTGATACGATCCGTTTAGTCTGTAAAGATAATACAAAGAGTTAAATAATAATAATAATAAACTAACCTAGCAGCAGTGGTGAATCTATAGAGCACAGACCCCCCCCCTTCCCAAAGAGAAAATATTTTATTTTTTATAGAACAATAAACCAGTCAACTTAGATCAACAATTTATCATTTTAAAAAACTTCGATTTGTTTCCGGACAAATTTAGTTTACCTAGAAATATATATATATATATATATATATATATATATATATTTAGATACCGTTGTCATATTCCATAGTAAAACGTAGTAAATGTATGTATATACAGTACAGGTAAAACATTCCCTCCTCATTGGCTGAGTGGCGTGTGACGCATCAGGAAGATATGTCGAGTGAAGCAAAGAGTATCCATATAGAGAAATCAGTCTGTATACTAGGAGTAGAAATCGTCAGCTAGCTAGCGACAAGCGCAACCAATCAGGGCAAGTCATGCTATCAAAATTCCTCTCGAGACAGAGGAATTAGCAACCACAGACACGCATGCGGGACACACAGGAGACCCGTTGATGCATTGAAACATAACTGAAACGTAACAGGCAACGACTGATTGACTCCTTGGGCATTTAAATGTCGACGCGGAATACTGAATATCGATTTTGCTTGGTATTGCGTTCCTCTGACACTAGGAGTGCTACTGTCACTCAGATTTACCTGTTAGGGGCCCGCCGAGTCATACATGGATCTTTGGATTAATAAATGTCCCGCAAAATCTTACAACTTACGTCATCACGCAATGCAATACGTCATTCAAAAGTGTTCACTGTCGTCTGGAATGGACCCATCTGAAACGTAGTAATATGAAGAGAAATATGATACATTTATGCCTTTTAGAAAATCAATTAGCGGGAAAATATCGAAAATGTCTTTGGTCGATTCTACTTGCCCCACCTCACATAAATCCTGGATTCGTCACTGTCTAGCAGGAACAATTCGTCAAAGTTAATAGTGAGAAAATCTTCAAGTCAATTTGTATACAACAATTAACTTAGCCGGCATCTGTATGAAGAAAAATATATTACGATCACGATAGTGAAATATCAGGTCAATTTTGTTTTCGCGGAAACCAAAGTTAACATCAAATTATTTCCACTTTCTACAAGGTTTCTGCTTTTTGTTTCTCATCAGATATTGTATCCTAAGTAGTTTGTTTTAGGAATAATTTATGATGAGTTTCAATTCCTGTAACGTGTTTACGAGAAAACTAACGTAGGTGGTCGTTAGGATCCGCAAAATTAAAATCAAGTGCTTCTGTGTTTACATCTTTTCACATACTTTTCTTAAACTCACAATAGCTCAGCGTGTCCTCAAATCTTGCAACCTTAATTTCACTCATTTCCCGACGTCATACCATGATGAAATCTTGCGCAGCGACGTAAGTCGGGTGACAATACAAAATTCCATTGTTACGTTCATATATTTCTATATATTTATATACTTTAAAAGCATATTTTACATGTTTAGTGTGATCCTAAAATAAATACTAACCCGCAATTATGTTGCGTTTGACTGGTTGCAGAACACTTTAGGATTTGGATGACAAACATCACTTACAATACATCGGGTAAGGTAAGGAAAAAGTATCCGAAAACCGAAATAGCTAAAAAATAACTTTTAAAAACATACTTCTCTTTAAGAAAATAACAAAGTAAAACAATTCGTACTAAAAAGTTTAAAAAAAAAAAATCTTGTTTATGCATGACTAAAATGAAAAGCATGGGGTGCGCCAATTGAAGAATTTATAAAGTGACTGTATATTAGAGCGCGCCCCATAACAAGATTTTTTTTACTTGTAAGTACGAATTATTTTATTTACTTTTTAAGAAAAGTATGTTTTTATTTTTTTTATTATTTTTTAAAAATTTATTTCTGTATTTTTCTTTCAACAGCCTGCGTCCTCCTAACGCGTCTGCTAGTCCTCTCACAAAGAACTTGTCCCTTAGATTGTAGTTCGATTCAAGGCCAAAGCAAGTTTATTTTCGTTCTTTTCGTTTATGCGAAATTAAAGATTATATGTTGACACAAAAGCAAATATTAGGTTAGCAACCATATATGATGGACTTGGTGCAGAAATGGTGTAACCCACTTTACAAATTTTCTTAGAAAAAAGGAACGCAAGGTACAGTTACATGGTAAATCCAGTGTTTACAATACATAGAGTTATTTCCATGGAGTTGACTTTTATTACTTTTTTTTCGTTGCCATGTTCCTCCCAGTGAGAATGGAATTCTACAATAAGGCATGAATGAAGTATTCCGTGTTTGGCTTCACCTTATGATTATAGGAAACATAAATTAAAATCAAATTCTATGATTATGAGTTCCATGGAGTTGATGATGAATAAGTGAGACACACCTGATTTCAACTTTCTATTTCAGAATAAGTCGACTGTAGAAGCATCTTCATTCTAGTTCCACTGAAACGAGACTAAGATTGATACGTCCTATCTAATACATGCAAAAATACTGTGCAGTGTTGCCAGCTTCACACTTTTATTCTAATTTTTTTTGTCAATCCATGGAGGTGATGAAAAAGCGGGTTTCATGTATTTCAGTAAATGTAATTCTCATTCTAATAGGTTTATTTTCGATTTTATTACGATTCGTGTTTTGAACTAAATTATTCTGAAGGAAAATTGTTGAAAATTAACTGGAAAACTAGAAACAGATATTCAAAACATTTCTCAAACATGAGAATGAAGGCGAGTTTCATTCTATGGAGTTGACCTTAAGCATATCTGAAACTAAATAACATACATATTATTGAAGTGTTTTAAGAAAGAAATAGAAACAAAGAATGTAATTTGGGGCTTATCTTTTATAAGAACCAATGCAGTTTCACAAAATGTCCCGTTTCTGGAGAATGACTCATATTGCCAATCAAATTTGTAAGATGAAGTGTATGTAAAATATAAACACTACAACTATTGAACCTAATAAATTCATGGCGAAATTTACCACATAACAAACAACCGTGATCGTGAAGATTATAAATATACTTTCTTTGCTTCTTTTAATTTTTGAAACTATAGATGTACTTACTTTGCATAGGCTTTTTCTAACAAGGCACACCAAAAGACGTCTGGAGCCACCGCATGAGTAAACGCTAACTTTCCATCGATTGTTGGAAGATAGTCATCTATTACTACCTCTATCCATTCGCCAAATCTCCAAAAACAGAAATGAAAAATTCCTAATTCATACTCCCTTGTTTCTGTGTTCCAGTCTTGTTCCCGCCAACTGGGAATAACCTAAAAGAAATGTTTTAAAACAGTTCACCTCACCATGGAAAGGAGTAATGTAGCATATTATAGATAAATCTGTATTGTTTCCTTTATAGTAATAAATTTACTCAACACAGCAAGACAAGAACATATTTTCCGACAAGAGCGTATTGATACATTGAAACCATGTTAAGAATGTTTCCAAATGTTTTCGAGAGTGTTTTAAAAGTATGTAATAAATAGGGCTCGGAAGTTGAAGACCTAAAAATATCTAAAAAAGGACCTAAAAACTGGAAAAAAGGACATAAAAATAAGATCCAATTTAATTATAATTACATGAATATAATGCTTAAGAAATACAAACTTCTGGTGGTATACAATATACAGTTAAAAAAACCTATATCAATGAAATGCTTTGCTTTGTCTTTTGTTTTCAGTTTTGTTACATTGTTTCTGTTGTCCAAGTTAAGTCCTACATTTTGAACACTTTTGGAGAATACCCGGAGCCAGGATACTTTTGGAGGAGCCCAGGACACCACATTGGGCCGTAACACCCTGAAATTATAATTGATCCGCGTATCAGTTGGCACGTAATTAAAAAGGAGTAGAATATTTTATTACAGCGATTATTACATTTTATTACAGTGATTTTAATAATTTAAAGCAATTTTTCAAAAAGACGGAGGGGTGGGTACTAATGCGATTGAGTTGCAATATAGTCTCAAGCAGCCGTTATGGTCTGCGCGAAGTTCCCGCCATCTAGCGCTAAACATACAACACGCACCCTAGTGCTACGAAATTCCCTTTTCTCCCTAGTGGAAAAAGATGATGCAACTGTACAGAAAAAGTACAAAACACTTGCTAATTTTTTTTAGGTTTCTTCCACCCTGAGGGCGGCGTCCCATACAACCGCCCGGGACTGATTTGGTGATTCGAGTTGAGAATGACCAGTAAATATGTAGTCGAAAGATGAAGTGCAAAAAAATCCGTTAAGACCCATAAACAGCTTTAAAAAAGACCAATAAGCAAAAAAATGCCGAAAAAGGCAAAAAAGGACAAATAAAACCCACCATTTTCTGGCCTACAATGACCCAAAATGAACATATATTATGCTAAGCCTCGTCTTTGGGCACTCGCAAAGAAAAGGATTTTTCCTCAACTTCCGGGCCCTAGTAATAAACATACGACTGGCGTTTACTATATTACTTCATTGTGTTTTGGAAGTAGGGAAAAGTTTGGTAAAACGGGAAGGTTGGATAGAACGGAAAGGTGCGCCTCCTAGCTCAGACTGAGGATACCACCAACCAGGTGGGAATTCAGTTACTTACTGGATGCAGCACAGAGGCAGTTTCGTCAGTTGGTGTGGCGATTTCATGAATCCGAGCGTAGTTTTTTTTTTAATAGAACTTTCCTATACTTCAATTTATTTTTACATCAAATGTTTTGCTCGTTTGTGGATTTGTTAAGCTTGGACTGCAATATATGAGTACCTCACCCTATTTAACAGTTATTTAGGTGAAACATAGTGGTAGTTTATTTGACCTTGTGCTGAGCAGAGTCATCTTGAATCTTAAAACTTACTGTTAGTTATCCAAGCGGCACACGCACGTGAAAATGACGTCATATATTTAGGTCGAAATTTGATACGAAAGACGTCTCAATGACAGGGAAATGTCAGGAACCAAAGGAATTCCTCCAATGAAAGCTTGTTCCTGTATACATTTGTTTTAAATAAACATTCTAAATGAACCAATCTGTCCCAAAACAATTGCTTCATCTCGGTGCTTTTCCATTTTAACCGCATTTTAGAAAGCAATGATATACACATAAAACAGTTGAATCCGACAAGATCACTGTTTTACTTCAACTACATTGGCTAGGACCACGCAGTCGCTATCGAAAACGAGATATAATCATAGTATGTCGTCAGAAACTAGAGGATGAGACATGACAGACTTACGTCAATTAGAAGACCAAAATGTCACGTCATAGCGACGTAGATTTCATTACAAAGACGTGATTTTGACTTTTCCGACCAACATATCACGTCTTTTTCATGTGAGTATGCTACTTGTAACAAAAATGGGGAGACTAGCTGTTGGATAAACTGGGAGTCGCTATTTCGACGTCTCAGAATTATATTATCGTATCTTCATAGGGATTCAGGTGTCGATTTCTATCGAGAATCTACGTAGGTATTTTATGAAACAATTAACACTGTGTTATAAAACGATAGAAAGAACACTGTTGTTTAGAAATGTTCAAAAGCATTTTGCAATTTTTGTATAAGTTATCAAAGCAGAGATTATATTATTCATCTATCTTTCACAGTGGTTTATTTATTGAAACCTTTATCGTCCTGTATTATTATGACTGTTATAACAGCTTCTGCACTCACAAACAGAGATTATTCGTTTATGTTAATGATTCTTTTAATGTGTGATGAAATTGACTATTGACTTAAATGTCTACCCGATTTTATCATACCGGTTGGACAAAACGAGGTAAACTTAGTTTTCTTTTGGAAAATACACGCTATAGCCAAGTAAAGCTACACTTTCCCGTTCTGTCTAACTTTCCCCTTCTACGTGAGTTTCCTTCAATGCAATTTCCTTCTATGTGAGTTAGCAGGAATATTTCAAGTATTTTTCCAACGTGAACACTCCAAAAATATTTCGAAAGTTTACTAAAAATTATTTTGCTGAAACAAAAAGAAAAGATTTAAAAAATAAATATCCATCACTGAAAAATAATTTTATAATGCTTTAAGAGTATACACAATTCCCTAGAATAGGAAGCGTATATAAATCCGAAGCAGAGTATATCTATGAATCCAAAAATATTTTTGAAAATGTTTTAAAAGTGAACTTAGGAAATAATTTTAACAGTGAAAGTTTCCCTGTTATGTACGCTCTTGAATTCTTGTCCCCCTCCCAGGTGTTCGCAAATACTTCATTCTGGTTTTTAAAAAGCAGGGTAAAGGGACAATGAGTCATCCTGTCAAAACGAAACAGAGCTGCTAAAAAGTATTTAAAATGTATATTTTTAAAAAGAGCATCAGTCCGTAAATTGGTCATTTTTAGTTTTGCAGTGTTTCGGAAAATATATTTTATGTAGCAGCACGTATTGATATTAAACTGGAATGAAAAAATCAATTCCTCTAGGGGATAAGTCCAGGACTCATCCATATCCATCACTGGACTCATCCATGATCACTAGCTTATTCAATAGTTTCATCAAGTGCAATTAAGTTAAGGATTTGAAAAAGCTAAAGCATGATGTGCCTGTCGAGTACTTAGAATAGTATTTACAAAAGTAAGTGATGAGATCTTAAAGTGTCCTCTGAACTATGAAAACCAGGACGGTGACTAAACTTACTGTCAGATAATTTTTATTTCATTAACATATCCGTGTTGTAAACTTTAGATACAAACCATGTACCTTCAAACTAGGACCTGGCCAACATCTAACCCACACCTTTTCCCTTAACTATCCCGACCTGAGCCAAATATGCGTAAAGAATATAATTGAAATGGCAAAATTACATTCAAAGTAGCTTTTAATTAAAAAATATTATCAATTAAGTGTACAAACCTTATATAGAAGCTCTTTAACACTGCTTAACACAGAACAGGCTGAAACAAACCAACTACAACCCAGAACACCATGCTCAATTCCTTGAGGACTTGTACTGGCAGGAAAAAGTCGTGGTTTTGCACATATTTCCTGAAACAAAGAGCTTTTATTGAAAAGTTTGTATTAGATAGATGAACAATAAAAGTATTAAATACGCAGTTCTCTCATGGTTCTAATATTCAATGGTTCTCTAATTCCCGTACTTATTTACAGTAAGCGTATTCGTATTTTGTAATCTAGCGCGGACTTGGCTTATTATGCCCATCCATTGCGCATTCGTTTTAAAAATTGCTGTTTTATAATAATAATTATAATATAATACAGTTTTACTGTCTATCAGTCTTAATAATTGATGTTTTAAGGTCAGTTATTTATAAGTTGCTATGGTTACAGTCCACCATAGTAGTCAGTTCACTCTTAAAACTCTAGTCACAGTCACTTTTAGATGTATTTCTCACTGCCAATTTTGAATTTCGCTTTAAAGAACTATTGTATGATGCACTGAAGCACTATGTAATATATCTGAATAAATTTTCTTGAATTGAAGCCCCAAAACACTTTGAAAGTATGCAAATTAAACACTAAAAATTTCTGCGGCTTTCTTCTCTTAAGCCGCCATCTTTACAGATGTCTTCAATTGCTGTCATAACATTATAAATAGAGAATTTGAAAAGAAAATACAATACTATTTGAGTGAATTCGAAACTAGGGATCAGGCACGTATCCAGAATTTTGTGTTGGAAGGCGGTCCAACGTATATTTGGGCATGAAATGAAGATGATTACGCCTAAAGTTATACTATTTTTGTTTATAACTCTGGATTTTGGGGCATGTGGACCCCTTCGGCCCCACCCCATAAATATATCCTTGTTAGGGATCTAAATGGAAATAGGGGAATCGTGTAAGAAATTAGAATCTAATTATATTAAGGTCTTAATCTCGCGCTGCGTGTGCTGCAGTTGCCAGCCAGAGAAGGGTCTTGCATCCACCCTTAATTTAATTAAAATAGGCTGACACTTAATTTTATTGTAAAAAGACACAGCAAACGTTACAGTCTCAATATTCTAACATCAACTCCATCAGACGAAACACTAATCAGCCCTACCGAGCCGCTGTAGCTCAGTGGTATAGCGTTGGCGTAGCATTCAGGAGGTCGTGGGTTCGATCCCAGCGGCCGACCATCCTGACTGAGGTTTCCCAAGGTTTTTCCTTAGTCACACCAGGAAAATGCCGGGATAGCACCTTCAAAATAGGACCTGGTCGACACTTTCCCGAATTATTTCCCCCCTCCCTATCCCGCCTGAGCCTTAGAAGCCTAAAGGCCATAAATAATATTCAAATTCACTAATCAACACTCTATTTGCCGGTTGGTATTGTAGATAGGTCTCAATACTATTTGAGTTCAAAGTAATATCTAGCACTCCAACTTAATTATAAATTGAATCTGTATTTAAGTAAAAAGGGACTAAGTAAAAAATCCTCCTCTTAGTAAAAAAAAGAAAACTATTAGCATTTTTACAGTTTTGTATCAAGCAAAATAAATCTTTGGGGTCAGAATATTTAGGTTATGTAATTTCATTTTGTCTGTATGCACTAGAACCAACTTAGCTTATTCATAATCTGAAAACCTCCTTTAAAAAAATAAATGTCAGATTGGGGTAGATTGGTACATGCCAGACGGAGAAAACTTTCCTGCTAAATTTAATCGTAAAATACAACTGATTGGTGGACAGCTGGACGTAAGTAGAATTTAACATTTCGCTTCATGTTAAGGTTGTAATGATAGGTTTACATTACTGTGCGGAACTAAATTATGACGTCATAACGAAGAAACAAGTATGTACATAAAAGCATTATGTAATGTGTTTGTCTCAGTATTTCTTATGGAAATAACCATAGAGTTACGAAGAAAATAGAGAGAATATATATGACGTCACATGAAACCAAATTCCGGTTTATTGGCAACCATCTTGTGTGGCCCCATTAGAGTCCTTCCATACCGAGTACTGTGAGGATTGCCTTTTTCAATAGGAGGATAATGCGCCTTTTTCAATAGGAGGAGAGGCAATACTCGGGAAAGAGGGTCTCTAAACATGGGGCCAGTTTATGTGGCCGAAATGCCTCGTCCCTTCCGTCTCTTGGCTTCATTCTCCTCTCCTGCAAAACAGTCTAAGGTTCCCTCTATTTATATTCCTAACTCTATGGAAATAATACAACCACAATGTTATATCGTCATTATGCCAAGCATTTATCCCAAACAAAATAATGATGATTTAGAAGTATGTACTGTTAAATTATCCGTATGCAGTAAAATTCACCCTACAGTTATGCTGAGTGAACGGTATTTAATGTTATATTTCCTTTCCTTTATTTCAGCAGGCGAGGTTCAGCTAATAGCTGTTCTTCCACCTAACCCTTGTCAAATCATACAAATGAAAATACACAAACAATAATTGAGAGAAAAAAAAACACACACACAAATACATAATAGAAAAAAAGACCAATTAAAAAAACGTACATGAAAAGTGCCTTAAAACACACACACAAAAATATAAAAGTTAAATATACAATGATAAAGCATACATAATCATTGAAAAAAAAAAAAACACGCACACACAATACAAAATAGAAACGTACATAAATGTGCCTTAGTTACACAACACTATAAGAATGTGTATGAAAGTTAAATATCACTGGTAGAAGAGCATAGTCTTTGCTGATTAAGCAAATATACACTTAAAGGGCTAGTTTTTCATTGTCCAGTTATCTTTCCAGTTAACTAACTACTAGTTAAAGTTAACCTGAACTCTAACTTTAATATCCGTTTTTCATTTGCTTTTTAACTGGTGGTTACTTAACTTTTGATTAGTGGGAACAGTGCGACGGTTGGCAATGGATTTCTACTATTTCGCCATCTAGGGAGTTGTTCAGGAATTATGAAAACAGTAGAATAGAGGATAGCGCAGTAAGTTTAAAACAAAATACGCATCAAATTCGCTAGTTTCTGAAGTAAGAAATATGAATGATTGCAATAAGAGATTTGTGGAATAAAGAAATAAGGTAGTAAACACACATATGTAAAGAGTTGAGTTACTATCTAAAAAATACGTATATGTGACGCCGACCTGGTAGCCGTGTGGGTTGGGGGGCTACGTAAGCGACTCGAAGGTAACGGATTCGAATCCCGGCTGGTGCATGGATCTGAATTTTAATTAGCATCGCATTCACAATCGTGACGGACCGAATTCAGTTACTAAAAATCGCCCATACAAAATTAAGTTTACAAAGTTTTTTTACGTAGGCGTGACGGTTTTAGATCGCTGGCCCGCAGCTTCCGTGCTACATGTAAGGCTCTATATGCTTTATTTCCTTGCAAACAATTACCACACACACTTCTATAAACACCTACCGGCAACCCAGCTTCCAAATAGTGCTACGAAGAGCTATATGCCACTATCATTTCATTAATATGAAGTTCAACAACATATAATAAGCATAGCCCCGTGAGGAGTTATGGCGAAACTTCGTCTTATGAATTATTTTGCCACAAAAAAACACGGACAGTATCTCGGGCCAGTCAAAGGGGGTTAGTTGAAGTCCAGTTCGATGCTTTTTATTATACACGATGTACATGGGGTTCTAAAAAAATGCATGTATTAACCCCCAACGCGGAAGAAACTAAATAGTCCCTAGCACCTTTCCCTATTTCCCTCTCATTTTACACCTTCATTTCAAAACTTACATTTAGGATTTGAACACCTCTAGGCACGTTAGGAATGTTACATTTCTCGTGTAAATTTTACGTTTTTTTTTGCGGCCCATAAAGTAAATTAAAGCGGAACTTAACAGGTAGTTCGAAGAACATGAACGCGATTTCAAGCAATGACAAGCAAGAAATACAGTAATTGAAATTAATGACCTTTTCATTAAAGAGTTCATAGGAAGAGAACAAATTTCTACGGTTTTTGGATGCGTTTTATTTCGCTCGCTTGCAACTAACAAAGTAATTAAAATTTTCAGTTTGGGAGGGTATAGCCAAAATTAGAGCTTGTAAACAGAGTTTTGCTGTTTTATTCCTATTTATTTTTAATTGTAAAAAAAATAAGGTTGTACTCAAGAATTTTGGAGGTTACACATTGGGTGGTCTAACAGAATTTCTGCATTTATATACTTCACAGTAATTATAAAAAAACACACAACAGGTAGTCAGCGAAGTTCATGTATTTCATGAAATTGAATATGAATGTTTAAACTTTTTTTTTGTTACCCGCAACTAGTACTCTCGCAAGGAAAAAGGGATATGGTAAGGTGAAAAGTAGGGTAATGTTTAATAATTTTATTATTGTTTTTCATTATAATTTTATGAATATTATGTTTGCTTCATAATCATATGGATAAACAACACTTTTGGAACCCCTGCGTCCGCTAGCTACTGATCAGTGTGTACGTTCTACACTACTCATTCCCTTGTAAATAATTCACGAAGTGGGGTAAAGGGATATTTAATCATCTTGTTTAAATTAGCTTTATTATTTGCTGGGTAAACTTTACTTAATGACCCACAAAAAGATGTAAAATTTGCAGCACAAATGTAAGATTTCCAACTGAGTGGAAGTGTTGAATTGCAAAATTTAACGAGCTTCGAGTAATGGAAGTATGAAATGAGAGCAAAAATTAGTTGGGACTGTTTATGTGGTTGCGTGTTGGGAATCAGCACATGGAGTATATGACAAACGTCATGCGCATCGCGTATAATGAACACAATTTTGTAACCTGATCTTAAATAATCGTATTCACTCACTCGACACGTACACGATTTTTCGTAGAAAAGTAGTGTCATTCATAAATCGAAGTGTCGCTATTAGTATTCACACGCCGCCATGTTTGTGTGTTGACCAACTGGATTGAGTATTTAACGAAATAATAATGACACATCTTTTCGTGACACTTTTCGTATTTCTGGCACTAGGAGTTTCAGTAATAATTATTTGCAAGGGAATGAGTGGTATAGTTTGTACACATGGGTCAATAACTTGAGGAAGCTGCCAGTCATCAAGTAAAGATGATCGTTTTTCTATTATCATTATCGTTTGGGGAATATTATGAGTGTCTCACAATCATATGGATATACTTTACTTTCGGGATCACAGCTTCCGTCAACTACTGATACATGTATACGTTCAGCACCACTCATTACTTTGTAAATAATTCACACATAAATTCTAGCTACAACTAGAAATCCAAAAAGCGTTTCTAAATATCATGTGTTATTATTATTTTGTTAAATAAGCACTCGTGTTGATCAACACATACAAATATGGCGGCATGCGCAAGAATACTAACGACCTACTTACTATTCATACTTCATGTTATGAATGACACGTATTTTGATAGAAAAATCACAGACACATGTCGAGTAGCAAAGGCAGTTAAAGTTACCTTACAACATGTTTTCATTATATGCGATGCACCTGCCTTCACTCAATGCACTCTCAACTCGAAATCAAATAAACTCCCAGACACTGTTTTTGCTTTTCCACATTTGCATCACTACAACCTTCGTTATATTTTCCGTTTCACTGCTTACACACAAATTGAAAATATTACATTTCTTCTGTAAATTTTACATTTTTGGAGCTCCAAAAGTAAACATCGCGTTTCAACACCACACACTTCCATCATTCTTGTAACTTTTACATTTTGAGGGAGTGCAAACACAAACTGACTTCATGCCCCAGCCAGCACAAAACAAAATTTTTCGTACCGCACCTAACTGAATCTGAATTAAAAAAAAAAGATGTTAAAAAGTTGGGTAGAAGAACTGTGATGTTTTCTTTATGTGTTCTAATACAATTCGGAAGAGGATGAATCTGAAATCATATGCAACATCTTTCACAGGTGGCAATTGCCAAACTTTTTTAAAACCTCCAGTTAGCGCGTTAACTGGAAGTAGAAGTACGGGTTAATTTAGCTACCAGTTTGCTCAGTTTAACTGTTGGTTATGCATTAACTAGACATTGAAAAACGGGTAAACTACCAGTTAGAGTTTAACTGTTAGTTATTAGCTAACCTGTACTTTAACCAGACAATGAAAA